>JASDQU010250460.1:0-13966 GCA_032191745.1 Picea mariana | reverse complement strand
TGTTATAAGTTCAACCTCTGGTTCCTGAATAAATATCACCCCTCTGATTTGTTTGAGTGCTGAATCAATGTTGGGGTTCTCATGTTCAAATGAGAAAGTGACTATAAAATTTTGGTGTAATGTTGTCCATTCTACAGTGCCTCCGCGCAGTTCCTGGTCTACATACCAGTTTGTTGGAATTCCTTCCAATGTGTGAATGAAGTGATGAGGCCATTATTCTGGTGGTGTCATTCTCCATAGTGTTCTTCACTTTTCCAAGTGTACTATTGGTGTCCCTTGTCATCAAGGGAAATGACAATGAGATCTATGTTTGTGTGCACACTGCTGTTATGGCTGGGCTTGTTTTTCTCTTTGATGGTCTTGTTGTCTTGACCTCCTCTGGGTCCTACTCTGTGTCGGTGTCTTCCTTGATCTCCAAGGTTTCCTTTTCCCTAGGGTTTTTCACTGTCTCAGGTTCATCTGATTCGATATTCTCACTGTCTTCTTCATTCTATTCTCCCTATGTGTGTCACTCCTAGTTTTTCTACATTAGGGTTTACTGTTGCATTAGGGTTTCCTTCTTCTGTCTGGTTTACTTCTATTTCTTCTTCATGCAGGTTCTTCTCCTTGACAAATGTCATATTGATTGAATCACTTTCTGTCGTTGGGATCTCATCCACATATACAAATCTGGGCACATCCTCCATTGGTTTTTTAGTTCTTTTGGTTCTTCTGGCGAACTGGCTAGGTGCTCTGAACTTCGACGGTTTCATTGTTCTATCTCAGGAAAAATTCGCTACAAATCTTGGTTTAGACTCTCCACAATCTTTGCACACAATCACACCCTGTTCTCTCTTTCGCTCCTTTACTCAAAATCACAATAAATGTTTGTTGTTTCTTGCTTTTCTACTTTTAATAAACTCTGACATAAATGTGCCTTACTTCATCGGTCACTGATTTCTTCTTTCCAACCATTTTCCATCTCGATGCGCGGTGTTCATTTTTTCTTTTGCACAATATCTTGAATTTTGTTGCACCAATTCACTGTCTGTCACACACAGTATCTTGGAACTGTATGTCTATCACTTATTCCTCTACCTACTTCTTTTTGGCCTTTTCTCATTTTTCCAGTTTTTTCTTCCTTTTTCTTCTTTTTGACTCCTACTATATACATTATGTACAATTCTATTTCGCTGCGCGGTATCTACTAAGGGTTGGTAGGTCGACTGTCCCTATACTGTTTCAGTCGACTACCATTGACCATTCCCGCATCTCCTTGCCTGCTACATCCTTCAGCTGCACAACACCTCCATCTGTGACAGACTTTATCTCATATGGCCCTAGCCAATGCATCTTGAACTTCCCTGGGTGCTGCAAGTATTTACCATCATAGAGGAGAACCATATTTCCTTCTTTGAAGTTCTTCTTCTTAATATTTCTGTCATGCCAAGCCTTTTCCTTTGCTTTCTGTACCTCTTGATGGAAACAAGCTACAATTCTATCTTCTTCTACTTCCATGAGTTTAACCAATATTTCTTGAGTTGCGCCTCTTTTTGTCATATCTATAATTGTTGCAATGTGCATACTAGGTATCCTAGAGGAACTACTACTTCCTTTCCATACACCAGTCTAAAAAGTGTTTGCCCTATAAGTTTCTTGCACATAGTTATATAAGCCCATAACACTGTTGGTATCTTCAAATCCTAGTCATCCCTGTTCACATTGAAAATTTTGGTTAGGGAATTCTCCAATATCTTGTTAAATGCTTCCACTATTCCATTAGCTTGGGGATGGTAAAGAGTGATCTTTTGATGATGTATCTCAAATTCTTCAATCATAGCTTGGATAATACTATTTATAAAATAAGTCCCCTGATCACTCATAAAAAATCCACGACATCCAAACCTTGTGACCACTTGCTCGAATAAGAAGTGCATTGCAGTTTTTGTGCTACAGTCCCTCATTGGTGCTGCTTCGGCTCATCTAGTCAAGTATTCTATCACTGTAATAATATACCTGGCTCCTGATCCTCTGGCTGGTGGATTAATTGGTGCCACAAAATCTATTTCCAATTTATCAAACACCTTCAAGGTTACTTGAGATCTTAATGGCATCTCATTCCTCCTAGATGGATTTCCAATCCTCTGACAGACATCACAATTTTGAAAGTACTGTTGTGCATCCTTTTGAATTGTTGGACACCATAATCCTATGTGCAATATCTTTTGCGTAATAACTTTCCTTGCATAATGTCCTCCAACTATTCTCTCATGTGTTTCTTGTTACGAGGAAAATCACTCTATGGCATGGGGTAAACCACAACAGACAGAAATGACTGCAGAAATAAACTCTAATCTCAAGTATGCTATATAAACAAATATGCTAACAAGACAAGATAAAGAGTCTACCTTGTTCAGACGTTCGATGAAGTCCACCATTGAGCACTCAACTCAAAGCAATATACCTACAACTTGTCCTCAACAACCAAGATACACAAGCATATGATGATCATATATAAAGTTAGCACATACAATAGCATAATCCATCAATATTCATAAAAAATGTGCCCATGGAATAACAATTAAATTATTTGCAAGACATTAATTGGACGAGAAAAGAGTATTTCTATTAAAATGTAATCAACATAAGTGTATGAATGACAAACTTCCGTGTCGGCACGTTCGGAACCGAGAAACTAAGTCCCTTCCAGCTGGGCCTCCACCACTTCAATCCTCCACCAAAGGCAAGCTCATATAAGAGAGACAATGAGGTTCTCTATCAAGTAGGGAAGAGCTTGGGGGTTGAACAATGTGTTCAGACTTAAAAGGACAATGGGATGCAGACTCAATATAAAGTGAGTAATTTCTCCACTGTAACTTTTCTCTGAAAGTTGAATTCTTCTCCTCTTTTCCACAGCTTGGATATGGCCCATTTATAGCCTTCCAATGGAACTGAAGGGCCGAGTCAGAATGTTTTCAGTATATGGAAGGTCAAGGATCATGGATCTCGTGACATGACATGGAAACCCGACACCATTTTTTAATTTTGGGCACAAAACCCAATGTACGCGTGTTGTAATGGTGTAACCTGCATATACACATGTTGTATAATAGTTAGGGCGCGTATATGTGGAAAAAACATATTTTTAGCTCTGGGAATTACAAAAAGGGACTTCAAGTTTGCACAGGGAAATGGAAAAGGCATTCTGAGCAAATTTGGATAGGGTGAGGCAAATATTGCTATAACAGATGCCCCCCTAATGTGTGAGGTCAGAGGAGTATCTGCGATGGCCGAAATACATTGTAATACCCAGAAGTGGAGTAATGGAGACCCAACTGGATGAACTAGTTGCTCATGAGAATATTACAATCTAGGTTGACTTTGCGCACATGGCTACCAATTTGAATTGCAATGCAGATCCATGTGAAAATATACCAAACAGTTGTTCATGGCCATGAACAAGGCCCAGTAAAACCAGTCTCAAAATCAATCTAAAGATATCTATATACAATGGAGTACAATCTGATCTCCCATGATCACTGAAGTCACATAGGTACTGGTCCAATGAAAGATAACACCAACTCAAAAAAGCTACGACTATGAAATGATGTCTTCAAGTCTTCTACACAATCCAGCAAAGGTGCAAGTCTACATCATGTGAATAAAGGAGTTGAGGTCGAACACAATGAGACTTTGTTTGATTACCGATCATTAAGGTATACCATTAACAAACGCGAGACAACCTACCGATAATGAAAGTAGGTATCAAGGCACCAAGTACATTCTTACAAGTGTGAATAAAGGTGTTGAGGTCGAACAATTGAAGAATCCATCGATCAGGAGACGTTTATGTATTCCCAAATGTCGATGGTGAGAGAACCTGCCACTGATGACTGCAAGCCTCTTGGTACTCATAGGACTCTAGGTCTCGTTTGCAGAATAGATAGGCTGAAGTCGATGGAAAGAGATCCACTGAAAGGAGAGCATTAAGGCATCTCTCATCATTCAACATGAGGTACAAAGCATGAGCTTGATGATTTGGAGGAATTTGGACGAAGAACATGTTCACAAACCAACGACCTTGTGCATCTTTTGCGTGCGCTAGATGCAAGCGGTACACAAAAAAGACCCTTTGAATAGCAGCTAATAAGGAAAATTGCTGAAAAAGGTGAGGAAACCACCAATAATGCTAATGGAATCCAAGACACTGCACAAATCCCAATGTGTGAATAGATTTCTTGCCGTCGAACACAAGGGAAGTCCCCCAGTCAACGACCAATGATGAAATGTCGATTGCTGGGTTCAAGGTTACCTACCAATGATGAAAGTAGGACCAGGGTGCACAATATGAATAAAAATTCATGTAACTCTGAGACACACTGAGGGTATGGCCGACATGCAAACTCAAGAGTTTTGATAAATGGATGACATAGGCTAATAGACATCCTTTGACCAAGAGCATGAGACATATAGAAGACTTTGACAACATAGACTCAATGATGAAACTTTGTGATGCAAGAGGAACCAATCAAACTCTCCATAGGGATTGGAAGAGTAACCAGTTGGGGGAGTAAACTCTAAGTAACGAGCTCAACTTCCTAAGGTCATGCTAAACCCAAAATTTTGATGACAAATGGACTCAAAAATTTGTGCTTTGTTCAAAGGCGACACGACTACTGCCAACATAAGATAATATTCTCTTCCCGCTCGTCTTTTTTTGTTTTTTCATAGTCAAGTGAATGCTATGATACAGAGGAGGAAACGAGTGTCGCTAGTAAGCAGCTAGTTCCAACAGTGGAACATACCTATGCTCAATTAAAGGAGGTGCATGCAGGATATGGACACTCAAGGGAATGTTCCCTCTTGGGGTATAGGGTGTCAAGTTGCAAAGGATATAAACAAGGCTCTTCTTGGCTGATGATGAAAACTGCAGAGGTGATAGGCTTATAACGAGAAGGATGGAATCGGCAATAGGATCAATACTGCAAGAAGGATAATGGAATGCAATTACAACTCAATTCCAAAGAATGTCCTTTTTCATAAATTTAGTCCCCTAGGCCCAAAAAAGTATAAAACAATACCCATGAGAACTTTTCTATCCACTAGTGACTAGAGTATTCATTTTTCAAAATTAGTCTACTTGGTCTGAAAAAGGGTTAAACTTACACTAAATAGACGTCCTTTAAGATCCAATTAATGAGTGTGAAAGAGACAAGTTCACTCGACAATATTTTCCCTTTTTGAGAGAGTCGGAAAAGAGCTTAAACAAGAATCGAGGATGTTGTTCTAAGCAACATATGATGGGGGAGGCCAAGGCTCCCGTGCAGGACTTCTGTTGAAAGTTAGTAACTCACAGATAACTGACATAGGCTTAGGAAAACCCAAATCTTTCCAAGTCGAGGAGGATAAAATACTTGTAGAGGTTACCTTATCTACAATATATCGAAGAATGCCCCTTATCTGGAAGGGTGTAGAAGAAGGAAGTCGAGGCTCTACAAGATCATTCCAATCAAAGAAAACCACCCTAGGACTTGAAGGGAGCGTACTTGAAGAGAGTGGAATGCTCCCTTTTACAGAAGGTACATAACTAGAAATGCTAAGGACATGGTTGAAAGACTCATCACCCCCAAAAAGAAGAGTGGGATTGACCGAAGATTGCATCGACAATGTCACTTTCTTAGACTTGTCACTCTCCAAGAGAAGAGCGGGATCGACCGAAGATTGCATCAGTACGACCACTTCTTCAACCATTGGTTGAATAGGATGCAAGACAACAAGATCAAGAGATGCATCACCCCCAAAAATAGGAGTGGTGTCAGATGAATATTGCATCGACACGACCGTTGGTTGAACATGATGCGAGACAACATGGTCAAGATATGCGTCACCCCCCAAAAGAAGAGTGGGATCAACCAAAGATTGTATCAGAACAACCGTTGTATCAACCAAAGAAGGATTAGAATGTTGGGAAACCAAAGACGACTCAGAACTCAAAGGCCCCCCAGGCAAGGACCACGCTTCTTGTACCACAACAGTAGCAGGGCACAAACGAGTAAGGTGATCTCTTTCACAAAGTCTACAAAGGAACTTGGGCTTACATCTTATATGTCGAGGCTTCTCAATCGTATGAATTCCCCCAGTATGACTTGTAGTGGCTGGTGACATGCTCCCAGCATGACTTGCAGAGGCTAGTAACAGATCTCCAACATGACTTGCAGAGGTTTGCGATGAATCCCCAACATAACTAGCAGACATTGGTGATGAATCCCCAACATGACTAGTAGAGGTTGGTGATGTAATTCCAGTATGACTTGCAGTGATTGGACTGGTGGAAGCTATTGGTTGTAGCATTTGAGACCAAGGTTCCGCGAAAGACTGGTTTTGAGAAATTGCAGGCCAAGAAGGGTTCTGGTATACACGATGGCCCTGTCTAGCATGGTAGTATCCTCGTCCAAATTGATTTATAGAGGGTTGTAAAGGCATCATCACCTAAGAGGATGTTTGCAAAGAGAAAATTTCATGACAAGGGTTACTCGGGTGAGGATATATGTTGCCCCCAGACGAAGGGACCTCGTAAAAGGGGTTTCCCATACTATAAAACTGACTCCCCGTGGATGAAATACTAGAGGAAAGATGGAGGTCCACCATGGGAAAGGTGTTTTTAGGAACCGACATAGCGAAGGAAGGATAATTGGGCAGAATGTAATAAGCAAAATGACCACCCATTTGAGCACTTTCTCCTAGAAAAGTGAAGCCAGGATTGGATCTGTAAGAAGGGATATTCCAAACCCCCACTGTGAGTTTCAATAGAGGGATAAGAATCCCATCAAACGAAGATGTAGAAAAAGGAGTCGTCATTCCCTCGGATCTAAAACTAGGATTCATATAAGCAGGCGAGGGAGCAGATGGGAAGGGTGAAGGAATGTTTGGCATATCAAGAGAAAAATGATTAGAGGCCCAAGGTGTTGATTGAGTATCATGATTATGCATACCATTATGAAACACAGATGGGTTCGTCCCCATGAAATGAGCGAATACCATGGGGCAGGTAGCGCTAAATGAGGGATTCAAAGGGACTCCACTATCCAAAATAATGGAAACTCACGACGCAATACAAAATCCTAAGGCCAACTAATGATAAAAAATCACACCAAAATAAACAAAAGGCCAATATGCACACAAACAGGATAAAGTGGCTGAAAAGGAGCCTCCCTCCCTAAAGTAGGTATGCCTTTCCCAAAAGGGGCCTGAGACTCCCTGCAAAATATCAGAGGTATCAAAATCAATTATAAGGGCCCTCGTGGGATTAACAACCAGTCGGCCAGATCCCCTTGGAGAGGTAATACTCCATAAAGGCTGTGTGTTGTCTGCCACTTATCTGACCCATGTTACCTGCAAAATAACCCCTGTAAGTAACCTATGTGGTACCCATGTTAAGCTACTAAGCAACCAAGATATAATCGATGCGCAGGTGAACAGTCGTAAGTCAGGTCTACCGTATGGGCAGGGCAACAAAGCCCAAAATCTCTAAAGCACCGCCTCTCACAGAGGTAAAGGTACTAGCAAGATCCCATATACGAATATATCCCCATAAATATATCTGACGCTAAGAAGGTATTGGGGGGATATCCCCTCAACCCCCTTGACGTGATCTCATGCTTGACTCCGGTGTAAGCGGAGCCTTCTGACGTCACCAATTATACAATGGATTTCACCACTCCCTTAATCAGACACATATGTTGATTTAATATCCTTGGACAAGTTTACTCACAAAATCCTATTCCAAGGCTCTAAATCCTAAGCTAGTTTGTGCACCCTAAAAACAAAATCGTTTTGAATCAATTTTAAATTTATTAGCGAAACTTTTAGTGGCCTTGTTTACTCAAAAAGGTGCGGTCGTGAAACTGATGATGTTATGACTCAAAAAGTAAAATAAATGAATATGAATAAAGTGCAAAGTCCGAACTTCAATTCCTAATAAATGACAAGCTTTTCAAAATGCAATTTTCAATTTAATTATGCAATTCAAAATAAAATGCAATCTTTCCATACATTTACTAAGATCAACGATAAGAACCCAAAAGATCAAATGCCAACAATGCAAAATGTTTATTATTTTTGTGTTTTCAATATAAAAGAATGAAAATGCAAGGACTAAACAACAACTTGATATAAAGATTATACTGTATGTAAATAGAGACAAACCAAGTAGGACATCAAGAATCAAACACCCAACGCAAGATGCAAGGACAATCAATGAAAAGGATGATGAGAAAGAAAAACCGCCCGAAATTTCAACCAAAGAAACGTTTCCTATCACTCTGCTGGCACTTAACAGTCATAAGATAGACCTAAGAAGACTCAACAACCATCAGAACTTACCCAAAAAACATCAAACTCAGCAACAAAACATACAAGAATGATGTACGTGACTTTTCAGGAGAAAACCACGAATATACGCTTCCTACAGAATGTCAGCTCACGTATGTACGCGACTTTCAGGTAAAAACCCATGTTAAGGATAAGGCTAAGAAACTCAGATTCAAAATGAATAGAGGTTGTCAAGCAATCAAATGACAAAAAACTCGATATAAACGAGAGCAATCAAAGGAGAAAAACACTCCAAACCCCGAAAAGAAGATTCATTCCGCAGTATGGTCACCAATTCTGTTATGAGGAAAATCACTCTATGGCATGGGGTAAACCACAACAGACGAAAATGAATGCAGAAATCAACTCTAATCTCAAGTATGCTATACAAACAAATATGCTAACAAGACAAGATAAAGAGCCTACCTCATCCAGACATTCGATGAAGTCCACCGTTGAGCACTCGACTCAAAGCAATATACCTGCAACTTGTCCTCAACAACCAAGATATACAAGCATATGGTGATAATGTATAAAGTTAGCACATACAATAGCATAATTCATCAATATTCATAACAAATATGCCCATGGAATAACAATTCAAATATTTGCAAGACATTAATTGGATGAGAAAAGAGTATTTCTATTAAAATGTAATCAACATAAGTGTATGAATGACAAACTTCCGTGTCGACACGTTCAGAACCGAGAAACTAAGTCCCTTCCAACTGGGCCTCCACCACTTCAATCCTCAACCAAATGCAAGCTCATATAAGAGAGACAATGAGGTTATCTATCAAGTAGGGAAGAGCTTGGCGGCTGAACAATGTGTTCAAACTTAAAAGGACAAAGGGATGCAGACTCAATATGAAGTGAGTAATTTCTCTAGAGTAACTTTGCTTTGAAATTTGAATTCTTCTCCTCTTTTCCACAGCTTGGATATGGACCATTAATAGCTTTCCAATGGAGCTAAAGGGCTGAGTCAGAACGTTTCCAGTATATGGAAGGTCAAGGATCATGGATCTTGTGATGTGACATGGAAACTTGACACCATTTTTTAATTTTGGGCACAAAACCTGATGTACGCAGGCTGTAATGGTGCAACTTGCGTATACTCATGCTATATAATAGTTAGGGCGTGTATATGTGGAAAAATATTATTTTTAGCTTTGGGAATTGCAAAAAGGGACTTCAAGTCTGCATAGGGAAATGGAAAAGGCCTTCCGAGCAAATTTGCATAGGGTGAGGTAAATCTTTCTATAACACTGCTACTAAAATAATAGGCCTTTCATGCTCCATAACACATCTCCTCAAAATGTTGTTTGCACCAAGTTTGTACAAGTTCCCTTCAATTAGTTGGTAGTCTGCAACTATGACAACCATATTTTTCTTCTACACAATATTAAATTCCTTTGGGGAAAATCATGTACTCAAGAACTCAATGATGTTAGCAAAATATTCATCAATAATGTGTACTGAAAACAATTGTGAATCTGGGAAGTTGTCCTCCAAGTTACTTGGTTCCTCTCCATTAGTTATCTTGGACAAATGATCAGGCCCTGCATTCAATATTCCCGGCTTCACCACAACTTCAAAATAAAACTTCTGAAACAATAGTATCCATCTGCATATTCTTCCCCCCAACACTGGCTTATTGACTAAATATCTAAGAGCAAAATTATCTGTAAACATATTAAAATGTTGACCTAACAAATAATGTCTGAATTTCTGCAATGCATACACCATGGCCAACTCTTCTCTTTCTATTGTATTGTAGATATGTTATGAATCTGACAAATTCCTGCTTGCAAATTCTATGGGGTGATCTATGTCTCCTTCTCTTGTTTGTGTTAATACTGCTCCAAGCACTATTGCAGATGCATCCACATGCACATGAAATTATTTTGACCAATCTGGAAATACCAAAATTGGCGTTGTTACCATTTTCTCCTTCAATATATCCAATATCTTTTGGCATTCATTATTACACTGATACTTAATGTCCTTCTTCAACAATTTCTCCATCGACACAATAATATGTGCATATCCCCTTATAAACTTCCTATAATATCCTGTATGACCAAGTGTACTTTTTAACTAGTGCACTGAATTAGGTGGTGGTAAGTTAACTATGATAAAAATTTTGTCAAGATCAACCAACAAACCCTATTTACACACAACATGCCCTAACAGACTACCAAAAGGTGTGTTGAAAACACATTTCTTAATATTCAATGAAATATGACACTGTCTACACCTGTCTAACATCAATATTAATACTTCCACACGATCCTTCAATAAGATAAACATTGTCCAATCATCCAAATAAACTTCTAAAAACTTATGAATAAAGTCCTTTAAAGCAACTACTACTACCCTTGAAAAAATTGCAAGTGAATTCTTCAACCCAAATGGCATCACTGTATACTGATATGATCCCCATCCTATTGCAAATGTAGTCTTATGTCTAACTTCTGGTGCAATTCTGATCTGATGATATCCTGAAAACTCATCTGTAAATGAATAGGCTTCTTGACCTCTTACATTCTCCAAAACTTCATTTGTAAATGGGGTAGGAAAAGGATCATGTAGGCATGCATCATTTAATTTTCTCAAATCTATAGAGATCCTTATTCCCCCTTATTTCTTATCTTGTACTACCATAGGGCCGATCCATTTTGGTTCTTCCATAGGTTCTATTACACCAACCTCTAACATCTTATCAATTTCTACCTTCAACTTCTGCTTATACACTGGATTCAACCTATAAGGTCTCTATCTTATAGGTCTGGCATATGGATTCAAAGGGATCTTCATCTCTCCAAGTTCTCCTGCAACTCCTTTCATCTATGAGAACATCGTTGGAAATAGGTCACTATATTCACACAATAACTTTGTTATTCTTTCTACTGTCTGATTACCCCACTAATCTCTAATACTTGCAATCTTTGGGTTTTTCTCTATCCCAATGTTTACCTTCTTGATCTTCAATGATGCAACATAATCTTTTGAATCTAGCTTTGGACCTTCTACCTCTCTCTCTCCTTCAACTTATGTAATCTTGATGTTGCACGGGTTTTCTTCTGCTGGGTCTTCTTCTTCTGCGACATGATAACAATGTTGACATTATGGTAGCTGTGGGAGGTATTTACCTCCACGTGTAAACTTGACGAGAATAGAATACTCCGGGAAGCAAGAAGAAACCCTAATGAGTTGGCTAATAACCCTAGGAGACTTGTCAGGTCAAGAAGATAATTTATATTAGGTTATTAGCCTCCAAGAGAAGAAGTCGGCCAGAAGAAATAATATATACTGAACAGACAGATACCCAGAATGAGAAGTTTGCCTAGGCAGTTAGCCAGAATTACTATAAATATAGGAGGCCAGTCTTCATTCTGGTAGGTAGTCTCAGAATTGCAGAGCAACACTTGTGCGCACTGCAGTGTCCAATTTTGTGCGCAAGTTTGAGGAGAGCTGCCATTGCAGCTAGTAGATCGGTTTTGGCTTGGACTATCTCTTGGATAGGGTTTGGACTATCTGATCAGCTCTTGTTGGTGCGTTATCCTTGGGGAAAGGTGCGCTACCCTTTGTTTGGCTATCTAGCCTAGGGTTTGCTTCCAGAGTGATTCTCTGTCAACGTTAAGGTGCTCGGAGGGTCGCTTCGACCTATGGTTGGGTGACAATCATGATATTGTCAATGGTAAAACGAGCACATCCATTATATTCTAACAGTTTATGGGCCCACACCTCCTTCATTTAGTCTAACCGCTGGAAGGAAACATAGCCATAAGGATATTGAGCTCATTGAAGAACTGCCGCTAGGGTTTCTAGCAGGAGCAGTCACCATAGCACTGCCTCTAGGGTTACTAGCAGGTGCAGTTGCAGAAACCCTGATCCTCTCATTTAGGCACCTTAAGTGAAGGAATTGACCTAATTTATGGACAGATCAGTGCACCCTAGCCCAACGCATCTCCTGATACTCTCAGCAAGCCAAGACGTCAAGTTTGAGTTTTTGGTTAAATCTAGGGTTGACCAAGTCAAAGCAGCCATGACTTACTCTATGAAGTCATAGAACAAGTTAGATGGATATTCTAACTTCAAAGCATGGAAGACAAGGATTGACCTCATCCTTGCCAAGAATAAAGTGGTGAATATAGTGAAAGGAAAGATCGTGGAACTAGTGTTTGAAGAAGGAAAAGAGAAGGAACCACAAAACGTTGCAGTTATGGAGAAGTTCAAAGATGGTGACATCAATGCTATGAGTATAATAGTGGAGTCTATAAAATACCACTTGATACCCTACATCTCCCATCTTGACTCATCGAAGAAGATGTACAATGCCCTAACAAATCTCTTGTTAGTCAGAAACATTGGACAAGTTATGAGTCTGAAGAATGAGATATGTGACATGAAGATGAATGATGAGGACAACATAACATCATATTTTGTGAGAATATCTCAGTTAAGAGATCAACTACAAGATATTGAAGAGATCATCTCAGAGAAAGAATTGGTAAACATAGTACTCAATGGTCTTCCCAAGACGTGGGATGCATTTGACGCAAGCATGAACACAAGGAAGGAGTATCCTACATATGAGAAAACTTTGGACTTGCTGTGCTCAAGAAGAATCCAGGATCAATGCAAAAGAGAAACCCCAAAATAAGTACGATGATCAAGCCTTCACAGAACATTTCAAGAATTTCAGGAACAAAAGAAAGTTTGGCTCAAGGAGGAATCCAAATCAAGAGAAAGACATTTCAGAAATACAATGCTTCAACTGTCGAAAGTATGGTCACTACAAGAATCATTGTCCCGAACTAAAGAAAAGGAAGGAGACACATGAAGCATCAGTTGCCGAAGAAAATAANACTCTTCTTAGTTCTTGTACATATCTTGTTTGCATAGTCTCTACACATATATTGTATATCTATCTCTTAGAAGATAATGTGTTCCAAGAAGAACTATACCTATCGAAGAACAACAAGATAAGGATTACTATCATTATACAAGTCAGATAAAACACATGAACGGATGAAATACATCAAACAAATCATGTGGAAGCTATTACAAGATAAGCTGAAATCAGGATCAATCCTGAAGAGACTTAGAAGAAGAAAAGACAGAAAGAAATTGGAGAAAGAATTATAACACTTTACAGAAGGGAATAAGGATGCAGATGGAAGCATGGACTTTGTTAGACGGAGGGAGCCGACTATATGCACTCATACATGAAGCAAGGATTAGGAGGGAGGTAATCCTATGATCCATTGAAGATGATGAAGTATATATCCATGGTAGTAGCCATGAAAAGTAGTACATGTTTAGTTTGACTTCAGAAGAAGTCTTCTTCAAAGAGAAGCCTTAAAGTATCCCTGGTTTTCCATCCAGATCCGTGATCCTATGATGAAAGAAATAAGTGGAATATTTAGGGAATGTAATCTATAAGAAACTCCATGGACCCAAGAGATAAATAAAAACATAAGGAAGAACATTTAGATTCCAAGAAAGAAGAGAAGCCTGAACAATCAGTCACTGTATTAAGAATCACAATATTACCAACCTAATATGAACTCAATAAAATCAATCAAGTAGAGGAACTGAAAATTGTGATATG
>JASDQU010250453.1:849-11956 GCA_032191745.1 Picea mariana | reverse complement strand
GGTTTCTTGCAACTCCACCCTTTAACAATCAATTTCTACAATGCAATCGAACAATTGGGGTGTCGACTTCTACTGAAAATGCACTCGTTTATAAGAAAAATACAAGTAAACTTATAATGATTCAAGTGTGTTGTCAGTGCTATTGTGTGTTGTCTATGATCATAGAGTTGTTGAATTATTGGAGGGTGTGGAACCTATGCCTTTACCACAATACAACACATAATATTGTGTGTTTTCTATGATCATAGAGTTTTTGAATTATTGGAGGGTGTGGAACCAATGCCTTTACCACAATACAACACATAATCCTTTTCTTGACAACGTCTAATGGAACTAGAACAAGAGAAGTTGTTGCACCTCCAACAATACCTAGTAACAAATGAACATTATAATGGTAATTCAAACAACAAGTACTACTTCAGATCTCGTTGACATCAACTCTCCTTTTCCATATCCATGCAAATCTAGTTATATAAATAAGTTGTGCAAAGAAAAACATCCCAAAGACTCACGCAGGTGATCAAATATGAGGCGTTGCAGAATAACGATGGAGATTGGTTTCCAACCAATAATGTGAGCAACTTATCTATGTTGATGAAGATTTTAGAGAATTTTTAATTATCCCAAGAAAAATTGATATTGTTTATTATCTAATTAATTTCCATTCTCGTGTAGCGGATTCTAATATTGTGAAACAAATTTCTCCCTCAAGTTTTGAAAAAATGTCAAACCGTATCTTAGTCAAATCCATACCCTATCATATTCTCTTCAAAAGAGAGTCGTAATTTCATCTTTGTGACTCAATTATTATATATGAGAGAACAAATATGTTCTGGTTGGTGCGAAGAACATGACTGCATGTCGATGACTCCTATGGCGGCACAAAGATAACTTTTCAATCAACAAAATGGAATCTGAGATGGAACCATAACTAAACCACTTCATTTCGTTCAATGGTTGGTGCATAAATTGTCCTCAAATATAAAACTACCCCTCAATATTAATGCAATATTCACCATAGAATGCAATACCAAATAATGCAGTGTGCTAGTCTTCATGTCACTTTCCATAGACAATCAAATCATTGTCATAAGATGATAAAATATGCGACCATGGATTTCAACATCTCTATAACCTGAATAAGAATAAAAAAACAATTGAATGAATCATATGAAGGATCATTTTTCACATACACAATTCCAAGTCCATGCGCAATGATTTCAATAATGGCGTCTCGAAAGCGTTGTGCCAAACCCTAACACAAAAAATGCGGCTAACAATATGATCTCATCGGGCAGGTGCTAGTAGGTGATAACTTGAGTTGAGGAATACTATATATGGAGAAACACACATAAAAACATAGAGACCATGTTGTAGAAACCATTATATCCCACATTTACTGTGTGGAGACCTTTTTCTACTTCTCCATGCCACTATTTGTGAAAATAAATATGCACAGAATGTCGACAATGAGATCTCTGAGTTCGGTTGGACAATGTGCTTAGATACATCTAGAGAGAGATGGAGTGATAAAAATTTAAGCAATTTTGATATTCATCAATGGTACAAAAATATACTGAAAGATACCCAGCTTATCATAATCCATCTTCGAACTTTATGAGCAACGAAGAAAACTATTCCATGGATTCAGATGCTTCGTATGGTCCTCAAATGCTACATTTTCCTCTTCCTATGCAGGACATTGAGTTTGAGTAGGAATGACAGGGTACTGGATCATATTCCTCACATTATACAATAAAACATGATGTTCCACATTCAGAATGGGCTAGAGGAGTCGACGGGTTATGGAGGTAAGGAAAATCACACAAATTAGGGTTTCAACTAGACTAATTGGAAAACAAATTAGGGTTGCGTTTGAGGGAGTGAGAATATTTTTTTTGTCGAATGGTTGAAGAGAGTATGTGTGTGAGAATATGCATCGAGATGGAGAGAGGAACGATGGGCGTGGAATTTTTCACCTCATAAAAAAAAAGGTTATGCACTCACGTCAACTGGGGATGTTTTCGAGGCTATACTAGGTTCAAGGTTTGACAAAAGAAATTAATGGTGCGAGTGGCAGGTTATGCTCACAACAAAAGAGACAAAAATGAGAGAATAACTAGATGGATCCAAGGTACGCTACAACATTGACAGGGCATCAATGATACCAAAAACTAACACTCGGGAACATAGAGAATGGTAGATAAATGTATACTCGCAGGCCAGTAGAACTAATAGTTGGGCATGTAGAGAATGGAAGATACACAAATACAGACTAGAAAACTAATGCATATGTGTTAAAACACTAATCATAAGTTATTTGGTTAGTTAAGTGAACCTAACTGTTATACAGTTACATGACAGTTGTAGTCTTTTATATTATATATGTACATCTATGTACATGATTATTTACAGAAGCATTGATGAATAGAGTATGCCTTTTCTTCCATTATTTAGTTATCTCCATTCATCCTGGTTTCTTGATTGCTTCTATTATTTCCATTATATTTATTCTCTTTTATTCCTTATGAATCTAACAATGGTATCAGAGAACATTTTTTATCTTAATGCCTGTGGGATTGTTGAATATAGAAATGTGAGATTGTGGATGAAGAAGTGTTAGGTTATAGGAAAAGTAATCATGTTGAAGAATACCTATTCCCGATATCTCTACCCACGTGATATATTTGCGTGCCTCTTTCTCCGAGGAACCCCCTTCACGGTGCCATGGATGACCAGAGCATTGGTCGTCATTTTCTTGATTTACAACACAGATGAAACGAAAGGAAAGGACGTGCTCAGCTTATCCTTCTCCTCCGACAACCGCCAGATCATGTCAGGGTCTCACGACCACACCATCAAGCTGTATAACACACTCTTGGTATCAGTAACATTGCCAAAATGAAACAGTCGAAGCCCACCAACAGTCTCATTCAAAAATAATGATTCAACTAAAATCATTGGAAAAGGCACAGTCAGAATTGGAAACAAGAATACCAAGGCAAAAAGTGTTCTACTAGTAGAATATATGAAACATAATCTTCTAAGTGGGAGTCAAATGTGTAATCAAGGCCATAAATTTACTTTTGATTCACAAAAGTGCGAGATAAGAAAATAAGGTTCAGGAAAATTGATTGCAACAGCTGCAAGAAATTCAAGCAAGATATATGTATTAAGTGAATTTTGAAATGAAAAGTGTTTTCTAGGAAAGGAAGATGAAAGTTGGTTATGGAACAGAAGAATGTGTCACATACAATTTGATAACCTTGTCAAAGTCAGAAAAAAGGAAGCAGTTAGAGAAATGCCCCAAATCACGAAACCGACCAACACTTTATGCAAGCATTGTCAAAAAGGAAAGAAAACAAAGACCATGTTTAAATCAAAGGAATATTCAATGACAAGACCACTGGAAATTGTGCATACTGATCTAGTTGGACCAACTACAACAAAGGGTTTAAAAAGTGAGAAATACTTTATGTTATTAGTTGATGATTATACAAGAATGACTGCAGTTTTCTTTCTCAGGAATAGTTTATAAGCTTTTGAAAACTTCAAGGTCTACAAGGAAATGGTTGAAAATGAAATGGATTAAAAAATAAAATGTTTGATATCTRATAATGGAGGAGATTTCACTTCAAAGGAATTTATGGACTACTGCAGCAGGCATGGAATAAAATGGAAACTCTTCATTTCTAGGACACCTCAACAGAATGGAGTTGTTGACAGAAAGAACAGGACAATACAAGAAATGAMTCGAACAATGCTAATGGATTCCAAATTGACAGATATATTTTGGACACATGTAGTTCATACAACAGTTCACATTCAAAATAGATTAATGCTCGTAAAAAACACTGATAAAACCCCCTATGATCTATGGAAAGGAAGACCAGCAAATGTGAAGCACTTCAGAGTATTTGGAAGCAAATGTTACATCAAAAGAGAACATGGAAGAATGAGAAAGTTTGAATCTCATGTGGACAAAGGAGTACTTGTTGGTTACTCAAGTACAAGGAAATCATACAAGTGTTATAATATGAGGTTGAAAAAAATTGTGGAAAGAATCAATGTAACAATTGATGAAATAGGTAGACGAGAATTAAAGGAAGAAGAAAATGAATCAATGGAACTTTACAAAGAAGAAACAGAAGATGATAAAGAAATAGAAGGGGAAGATGAAGAGGATCAGACATAAGTAGAAGAGAAATTTCAACAAGTGCCTCCAAAGACACCTAGAAAATAAGTACAAAAGAATCATCCTTCAGATCAGATTATCGGAAACAAATATGCAAGAGTTGAGACTAGAAGAAGAATTTGTTCACCAAAACGAAAACACCTAGCACTCTCATCTATGATTGAACCAAACAGTTTTAAAGATTCTAGCAAGGATGCATTTTGGAATAATGCCATGGATGAAGAATTGGATCAAATAGAGAAGAATGACACTTGGGAATTGGTTCCAAGACCAAAGAATTATAATGTGATTGGCACAAAGTGGGTATTCAAAAATAGATCGAGTGAAGATGGATAGGTTAAAAGGAACAAAGATAGATTGGTATGTAAAGGATATGCACAAGTTGAAGGAATTGACTTTGAAGAGACATTTTCTTCAGTTTCTAGAATGGAAGTGTTGGGCCCCAACAACCCCCTTCTTTATTTTTTAATCAAAATCTAGGGTCCCTCGAAATTTTACTTGGATTCTTCGGTTTTTTTTTTTCCTTTGACTTGATTGGATTGGTATTGGTTTTCTTTGTTTCTAGGTTGGTTTGAGTTTATATTCTTTTGTTTGGTTTGAATTTCATGAAATTCAAATGCCATTTCATTTTTTTTTTCTACAGAGTTTTGATGTTGATGGACGAGCTTCATAATTTGGGAGTTTGTTATTACCTCTTCCTTATTGAATCTATCTGCTATGAGAATGGCTTGGTTGAAGACATGGATTAATAACAATGATTTTACAGGAATAYTGTTTATTGTGACACATATTTTCTATGACATTTGTTCACATTTGATCAAATTTGAATGAGGGAGAAACAAACATAAAAATCTTAATTTAAACRAAAACATTAATTTTTATCAAGTGTTTACTTTCGTTTAAATTATGATTATGTTTCTKTCTTTTGCTCATTAGCAATCATTTTCACAAAATAATTTGGTAGGTTTAATTAATTAAATTATTTTGTGAGTTTGCATCTCATTTCAAAAAAAAAGAAAGTATTATCTATCATTTGTTTGATTTTATGAAAACCCAAAACTAACATTTTTCTCCTCTCCATCAACTTGAAGCTTCTAGAATTTTAAGATCACATTTGAAAGGAAAATATAAACAATATTTGTTTAAAACTTATAGTTAGTTTAAATTCATTTTAATTTTATTGTTCTAGATTTTGTTTTATTCACAATTTTTAGGTTATTAATTTGGTTTCTTTTTGTTTCACATGTTTCTATTATTAGTTATTTGGTATGGATCTGATCATGGTTTGATTTTATTATCTAAATACGTTCAAGATAGTTGATCCAAAAATTATATTGGATTGTTGCAAATAATTTATGAGCAACAACAGATAAGATTTGGAAATGCGTTCAAGAATAGACATACAATTTTGCGGGACTGATTGTAGCCAAACCATAAGGAATCTGAAGAAATGGTTGAAAAACCCATCTGCAGAATGGACCCATTTAACTTACTCGCAACATTTTTCCCAAACAAATGCACAATTTGAGATCTATTTTTGTCTCTTTACGAGGCAAATTTCAAGTGGCGAAAATTATTAGTGACGCCCATAATGTTCATTCATTGCATAAATATATGAAAAAGTTCAGAGCCCATGAGATGGAAGAAATTCAGAGGAGGATTTTTATCCTTTCTTTTTTGTATATTATTTATTTTGTAAACTTTTTCTTTTCAAATGGAGTAACAGATGGTTGGAATTTTGGAAGAATGGACGAGTTTTTTCGAAGAAGAATATGAAATTTCAGATTGTTAATGGATTTTGTCCTGTAAGTAAAATGGTTTTATTTTCATTATAATATCCTCATATTCTTTGAGTAATTAATTATGCATTGATTTAAATTAGCTTTAGTATGTTTTATCAATACATGGTTAATTGTTATCATATATGTATTAATATTTTCAATCTTTAAGAGTCTATTATCCCAATTATCTTGATCTTAGTGATTGTATTATTTTGATACAAATCTTGTATTATATTGAGCTTGTTCATGTAATTCATATTTGTAAAGATATAATTGTTTAATTGAGATTTTTCTTATTATCGATTAATCTATTATATCTTCACTAAGGATCATGATTTGAAAGTTGTTATTTCTGCATTTTAAATAAGATTTAAATTGTCATTCAAAGTGATTTTTATACTGACACTGTCACAATCTTAGTATTACACAACCTTCTTCTATAGATTTCTCTTAACAGACAGGTTGTTGGAGCAACATTATATAGGAAGACATAACCAAAAGTTCTCTTTAAACACTTTCCAGTTACTCGTCTACGAAATTATTTTTGGACCTGATGATGGACTTATCATTTCGAGTAATATATGGGATGCGGTGTACTTTTTGGCTTTAGTCCTTCTGTAGACTATACAATGTGATTATTGGCCTTCATATATTTTTTGGGCATGAAAACGTATTTGTATGAATTATCTTTAGACTATTCTACATTTATATTTTCATATTGTGCTTATCTCTTACATGGTTCATTATTTATTGGTTATTATTATCTCTGTGACTAATCATCTATCTATACATTTTGAGTTTACATCGAATGTTGGATTGTTGATAATACCATTTGTCGGTGATTGAAGTTGATTTCATCTTCATCTTTTGGACAATCTAAAGTCACATGAATGAAAATCTATTTGTCTTTCTGTTATCATAGATTTGCTTTAGAAATATAAMGAATTTCCTTGAGTTTCTTCAGGAAATATTGTTCTTGCTTCTTGTCATAGATTTATGCTTGGAAATAGGTTAAGTGGAGATTACATTACGTAGAAAGAYGAATATAGCTTAGTACTTTTTATTCATAACTGATCAACATCAAGTTAGTTAGCTTTCTTTCATTTGATTTATTTATTTTACGAATGAATAACGATTAGATCATTCAACTTTAATTCTTTTTTCATTATAGTTACATCATTTTTTAAATCTTATTCATTCATTTGTTGTTATTTTCCATTTATAGTAATAAAACGATTTCTTTTAGTTTTGTATCTTATTTAAACTTTGATTCATTAGTTTAAACCATCATTTTCACAAGGCTTTATTTAAACCTTGTATCTATATATATCTATTGTATATAATACTACTATTAGCTAAGTAATCATATTAGGGTTTTAACTAATAGGATTATATATTTAGTTAATTTAGAATCTTAGTTGGCTAACGGATCCATAAAACCCATCAGGGTAAATTATTCCAAACGACTTGGGTTAAATAGACAACCCTGAACCATATCTTCCCTTCTCGTTGATGGTGTGTCATAAACACCCCTCAACAAATGGCGCTAGAAGGAGGGTCGAGGTAAATTTAATGATTAAATGTTTTACCTCTTAGCCTGTCATAATTCCAAATTTATAAATTCTTCTTCTATGTCATCTTGAAATGCACTAGAAGGAAGGCTAGACTAACAAGTTGGCCTTGTAGGAGTTTTTGTTTATTTTCCCATGGCTCCCCAAATTACTGTGTTGGAACATGCTTTCCACTTCTCATTACCTGATATTCCCAACAAGACAGTATCTCTCTTGTCCAAACTCACCTTTGATGGTGAGGGGAATGTATCTGCAAAAGACCACCTTAACAAGTTTTGGTGTAAATGCATCAAACATGATATTTTTGATTTAAAGGTTTTATGCAGATTGTTCGCTTTTACTTTCAGGGGTCGGATTAAACTTTGGTTTGAGTCTTTTACAACACACCACATTATTGATTGGTTTCAATTTGTAGAGGAATTTTTAAATGCTTTTGAAATTTATGATTACCGTCGATTATGTGAAGAATTTCAGGCTCTAATAATCAATGACGATTCATCTCCAGAGGGATTTTTAGCAAGCATCCATCATGTTCTCTGTAAATTTTATATTGATGACATGTCATTTATACTAAATGTCCTCTCTGATGTTTTCTCCCCTTTCATATAACCATTTTTTTATCGCGAATGATGAATCAGTTACAAATCCTATCACTCAATTGCGAGATGAATTTTGTTTGCAAGATGAGAGGAATCCATTAGAAAATATTGAACAAGCAAGGGAGGTAGAATCTATTGAAAATGTTCTCACTAACATTCAAACTACTTTTTCGTGTGATCCATTGCATCTTCAATCCTCAACCATTGTGGAAGAATATTTGATGTTGGGTCAAGGTGAATGTCCATATTCTTCTAACTCTTTCTCTAATCAGTACTTAAATTCAGTTATTGAATAACACTTAGGTGATTAAAATGATCTTAAGCATTCTAACATTCCTATGAAACTGATTAGAGATGTAAATCTGCAATTTGAAGAAGAAACCTTAAACCTTCATCCACAAATCATACCTTATCCACAGGAAAGATTAAATGTTTGTCATGGAAGTTTTGAATTGTCTATCATACATGAGGAAAATTTAGATGATCATATTATGTTGAAGGATTTATCACCAAAACAGAGTGAAATGTTTAAGGAAAATAAAGAGGAATGTCTTGAGAATACCATTGTTAAATATCATATCTCAAGAGATTCTTTTCATGTGCTCATTTCTGATTCCTTTTACTCTTTATATCCTGATCTCTTCTTAGATTCTGGTGGACATGATAATTTACCCACAATATCTTACTCTTTTCCATCACAATCAGATCTCTTCGATATGCCAAAATTTGGTGAAATTAAATCCGAACATAAAATTTATAAAGTTGGATTTGACGCTCTTTCACTTTAATCACTCGCATGAAAAAAAGACATGTTGCAAGATGATTTTACACGATTTATTTTTGAAAGACAATGCACTCATTCTTATGGAGATCAAATATTCTACATTGCATATTCATTCTTTGGTTAGTTCAAATTTTAATGATTATGCTTCACGTTTTGAAACAGTCCATCTCATCAAAGGAAGTGTTCAAACCAATAATCTAATTGATGTCATGAATCCTCTTATGATGTGTTCGCCATTGATAGATCTAGTTCATCGAATTCATAGTTTGCATCCTAATTTTTATGATAGGATCTTAGAATGGCTTGAATATTCGTATCTGAAAAATCTTCATAATAAAGATAAAGGTGTGCTTGCTTTGTTTCTACCTAAATATCTAGGAAGTAAGCATGACATGATTTTTTTAGATCCTCCATGTGAAGAAATTGATGAACACTTGGAGAATTTTCAGGAGGATGGGGCACTTCGGCCTTGGATGATGGTTATGTCATGTCCCCATAATATTGACACGTTTTCCAAACTTACTTACATTATTCCATGCCATGATGACCCATATCATGACAAGATTGCAGAATGGTTGGATGATTCATACATCAAGAAGTTTCAAAAGAATGGTAAGGTCGTGCTTGCTTTGTTTTTAACTGAATATATAGGAGGTAAGCTTGACATATTTCTTTTGTATCTGCAAATACTACATTCTTTTGTTCTATTTTTTTACTTTATATGCTTTGCAGGATTGAAGATGCTCTTGTGGTTGCACTGGAAATACGATTTTACTTAGCGTTTTGATCTATGTAGAAGTTAGAGTAGGTGTAGGAATAGACTCCTTTTGGTTTTTTCTTGTCTTTTCACTTTTTCCTTTGAATAATGCAGTTATGAAGGCACGTGGGTATGAAAAGAGAACCATCGTCTGAATGTTGTCAAGGAAGTCTTATTTCAATTACTTTCTTTTTTCTTTTCATAGCTGTCTTGATTTAATGTTTTTTTTTCAAAACTTGGCAGCATCATGCAATGATTTCAGATATTATGAAGAATTAATAAAGAGATTAGGGATTTTATCTTAGTTTTACCCTAACAAACATAGCTTACCACTTCACGTAATTGCAACCATCCTAGTTAAGGATCTTTTTGTTTACTTGTAGTTTCTGTGACTTTTAATAATAAGCTTGGTCAAAATGATAAGAAAAGAACTTGTCTATACGCAAAACTCTTAACTTTGTAGTTATTCATTTTGATCCTCATTCTCTATGAGAGGTTTCCCTAGTTTTTTTTTTGGTCAAATTATTTTTTTTTAAAACGTGCTTTTGCTATTTCGATTTTGTTTGTTTTGATGTACTTCTAATTTTGAATCCCATTAATAAAATTTGATTCAGTTTGTTGTGTGTGTTTTTTTTTTCTTTCTTTGATTGAACTTTCTTCTTGTCTATCCTTTTGAATAAATATATTTCTTATCAAAGAGTGATTGTCGAAGGAAGCATTAATTTCAAGACTTATGTTTTTAAAATCAATTTGAAACAATTCAAATAGTTTCTAATGTTAAGGTTTAGCTCAGATAATTGATTTGTAAGTCAGTTGAGTACTATGAAATCCTAAACGGTCTTTGTCAGAGTATTACCCCTGAAATATGTCAAGACATTGGGGAATTATGATTATCCTTAGACTTTTTACACCGTCCTTGTTCTTAAAATATCACTTTTAAGTGCTTCCCCATTCTCTAGTTGATTTCTTAACTGAAATCTAAAATCTCTAAACCATGATAAAGCTTCCAGTTTTGAAAGAAAATAAAAACAAATGATCAATTGTTCACCTGTATTGAAATTAACCTCCAGTATCACCGCGCTCTCTTTGTCATCAATAAATATATAATTGTATTATCATTTAAAAGTGGCATAAGAGGGTTGGAAGCACTTAAGTGTGGGAAGTGTGTGTAAACCCATCGGGGTACTAAACAGGCTTGCTGGCAGCGGGTAAATGCACACATGATACCAAGACAACTTCATCGGGGTACTGAATAGGCCTGCTAGCAACGAATCAATGTCGGATCAAGAGGTAGCAGGTATATGTTTTTAAATTAACTTTTATGGAAGTATACATCATGTGGATACAACTATTGGATGGGATTAAAGCATTTGAGTGGGTTAAATGACATCCTTGTCGAGGCTATGGATGCCTGCTGGCA
>JASDQU010250452.1:3340-16415 GCA_032191745.1 Picea mariana | reverse complement strand
CAATTGGCCCAATTCGCAATACCCCACCTCATCTTGGAAAAATTCGAATAATACCTACCCTCCACAACGGCCTAACTTGACTGCCCAAAACCCAAATTGGAACGAGAACTGGCAGCACCCCATGGGGATGAATAACCAACCTATGGGGTTGGCCTCTCAAACCCAACCCCCGTTACAAACTTCACTCCCATTGCCCCAATCACAATTGTGCCCTCAATTACTTTCCCAACCCCACCCAAATCCCAATAACATACCAACTCAGCTCGTCTAGATTATGGAAAGTGGAGAAGGGGAAATCAATCTAGTAGGATGCAATGAACTTCAGTTAAGATCCGGGCGCATAATCTCCCCCGAACAAAATGGCATTCCCCAAGAACAAGGGAATGAAAAACAACCAGCAATAACACCCTCAACTGTGGTAATAACAAAAGAAATCGAGAAAGGGGGGAACACAGTCAAATCACAAGACTCTGATAAAGATGCAATTCCCTCCCCTCCATTCCCCGAAAGATTGATGATAGAAAAACCCACCGTATATCCTGACTTCGACATTGTAGGGGAACTCAAGAATTTATACATCAAAATTCCACTCCTGCAAGCCCTGCAAGACATACTAATCTATGCAAAGACAATCAAGGAGCTATGTGGGAGGAAGCCCATCAGAAAAATAAAAAAATCATCATCAACAGTTCATGTAGTGGGAGCCTTATCTGATCTAATTTTGGGTAGAGAAACACCAGTCAAATACGCAGATCCAGGGAACCCCATAGTAACAGTTCAGATTCAGGGTTGTTCCTTTCCAAATACCCTAGTTGATTTCGGGGCGGCCATCAATATTCTAAATATGGAAACCTGCAATGCCCTGGGTCTTGACTCTTTCAACCCAACCCTGATTATGTTGCAATTGGTCGATCGATCAGTGGTCAAACCACTCAACACACTACATGATATAGCCATTTCAATTGATTCTTGGGAATATCTTGCAGATTTTCTCATCATCAACCCAAGAAGTGGAATCGAAGGGCATCCATTGATATTGGGCAGAACATGGCTCACGATAGCTGATGCATACATAGGTTGTCGATTAGGTACAATGACAATTTCTAGAGGAGGGGTCACAAGGAATCTCATCTTATATCCTCAAGCCAAACCTAGTCTAACAATCGTACACCCGCAATTGCCACCACCATGATATCCAGAGAAGGATCTGCGTGCCCCACTCACGATGAAATAATCCATCAAGCTCAAGAATCAGCTAGAGGATGATGTAATCAGTGGGTTTATTAAAAACCCAACCACTGTAAGTAACCCAACATGCCAGATGCTCCAAGATGTTCTACACTGTGAAGCATAGGGAGACCCGCTGGAAGATTTAATGGAACAACAAATTCCTACTACCACTTTTCACAACAACAAATCCATTGAGATCGCACCAGGGAAGTCTCTGAACATTAATGCCAACCTGGAAGAGAAACAACAACAAAAGCTAATCCAAACCCTCTCTAAATACCAACAAGATTTTGCATGGGAGTACTCTGATATGAAAGGTATTGATCCAAAACTATACACACACCACATTTATATTGAGAAATACCTCTGACCTATCTGAAAACCACAAAGAAGACTGAACCCCCACCTCAAAGATATTGTTAAAGAAGACCTACAAAAGTTGTTCGACACAGATTTTATATACCCTATCTCAGATAGTTGATGGGTTTCCCCATTAGTCATCGTCCCAATAAAAAACGAGAAGTGGCGAATCTATGTTGATTACAGAGAGATAAACAAAGCTACTCAAAAAGACCATTTTCCATTACCCTTCATCGATCAGGTTCTGGATACCTTGGCAGGGAAGAAATTATTTTCTTTCCTAGACGGTTTCAACGACTATAATCAGATCCAGATTACCCCAGAATATCAAGATAAAATGACATTCACATGTCCCTGGGGTACCTTTGCCTACAAAGTATTTCCCTTTGGACTTTGTAACGCTCTAGCTACATTCCAAAGGGCCATTCTGAGCATATTCAGTGATCTAATTAGCGAAGGGCTTGAAGTCTACATGGATGATTTCACCCCGTACGGTGACGACTTCGATCAAGCCTTGAATAATCTGGAGAAGGTATTGGAATGGTGCAACGCTACCAGGTTATGTTTAAGTCACAAAAAATGTCACATGATGATGACATAAGGTGTGGTATTAGGGCATTACATTTCTACAGATGAAATTAGGGTAGACCCAACAAAAATTGAGGTAATCCTTAATCTACCTACTCCACACACAGAAACTGAGGTACGCAGTTTCCTTGGTGCTTTGGGATACTATCGCAGATTTATGCCAATTTTTTTAAAAACCATTGCACCCTTACATGCTTTGACAGGTAATGTAGAATTTCAATGGTCTGACAAATGTGATGTGGCTTCTGTAGGACTCAAGAAACTAATCTCAACAACACCAGTGTTGAGAGGACCAAATTTGAAAATACCATTTCAAATTTCCACCGACGCCTCAGACATTGCCATAGGCGTTGTTCTTGGACAAGAAGAAGAAAAGAAACCCTATGCCATTTATTTCATTAGCAAGAATATAACTCTAGCAGAACTTAATTATATAGTAACAAAGAAAGAGTTTTTAGCTGTTATACATGCCATCAATAAATTTTGTCATTATATAACAGGCTATCTAGTTATCCTATATACTAATCATTCTGCCATTAGATATCTAGCTAATAAACCAATTACTAATGGATGGGTCACTCAATGGTTATTGTTATTGCAAGAATTTGATATCACCATCAAAGATCGACCCAGGAGAGAAAATGTTGTCGCAGACTTCCTGTCCGGCATCCCAAAAACATATGACTCATTAACAATTGAGGACCAATTCCCAGATGAGCATTTGTTTGGTGTCGACACAAAACCACCTTGGTGCGTTGATGTAGCAAATTATCTAGAAACAGGAAGATTACCGACACATTTATCATCAAAGGAAAGACGACTGATCATCCAGCATAGCACACGATTCACTTGGATCAGTGGATATCTTTTCCACATAGGAGCTGATCTCCAGATCTGATGATGCATACGAGAGGACGAAATCTATGACATACTGAAAGCGGGACATGATGCTCCTTGTGGGGGGAATTTTGCAAACCACAAGACTGAACACAAAATCTTACAGATGGGCTATTATTGGCCCTCAATATTCAGAGATGCCAAGAAATATGTTTAGACATGCGACAACTGTCAGCGAATGGGGAAACCAAATTAGGCTGATGAAATGCCCTTGAAAACACAAGTAGTCGTAGAACCATTTGAAATATGGGTGCTGGACTTCATCAGCCCCTATAATCCAAAGTCAAATCAAAAGGCCTATATTCTCGTTGCAATGGACTACATGACCAAATGGGCAGAGGCAGAAGATTTACCAAATGCAATAGAAGTAGTCATCAAATTCCTTTTCAAATTGTTTGTACGGTATGGACTACCTAGAGAAATAATTACTGATGGAGGGTCACAATTTATAGGCCATTGAATCACTGCCACCCTGGACAATTATCACATTAAGCACATATTTACTTCTCCATACCACCCACAGGCAAATGGGCAAGTAGAAAGCACCAATAAGGTCCTAGAGGAAATCCTGATGAAGACTGTCTCAACAAACCGAAAGAATTGGGATACTGAGCTCCCAAATGCCTTATGGGATTATCATACAACCTGGAATAACACCACTGGCTACTCCCCTTACCATATATTCTATGGTAAAGAACCCATTTTCCCAATCGAATTCAAGATCAAGACCCTAAGAATGGCCCAGGAAATTGGACTAAATCTTATAGAAGCACATAAACGACACCTTCAACAACTCAAGGAATTGGATGAAGCACACTTGTCTACTATGGAGCACACAACTTTTATCCAGTGACAGACAGAAACCTGGCATGACAAGCATATCAAGAAGAAATCATTCAAGAAAGGCGATTGGGTTCTCCTCTATGATTCCAGATTTTAGGACTTTCCTGGGAAATTACAGACACGATGGCTAGGGCTGTATGAAATTAATGGAGTCCATGATAATGGCAGGGTTAATTTGAGCACCATTGATGGGTCTGGATCACCCTTTCTGGTCAATCGACGCTGGCTGCGACTTTACCACTAGCCACCTTCAAAAGATTCTTCCTATCAAGAAGTAAGTAAAGACCCTACGATGCCGATTTTCGCTGGATGGGAAGGTAACCTAGCCACCCCAACTCCATAAATGATGTATTTTGTTTATACTATACATATTGTACATAGTTTTCCAACCGAGTGGTTAGTTTTTCTTTGTTTTATAAAAAGTCATCTAGGAAACATGAATCAGGACAGATAACTACAATTAGCACCTTTTTTTGTTCCATACTCCCATTTTGTCTTATCACATGAACTCTGTCTTTTACATGTTCATGACGATTCTTTTCCTCTTTTGCACAACTGTTGTTCCTTTTCGCACACCTGTTGTTCCTTTTCATGCGCCTGCTGCTCCTTTCGAATGGAACAATTGTTGTTCCTTTTTCGTGCACCTGTTGTTCCTTTTTTTTTTTTGAACATAACAATTGTTGTTCCTTTTTCGTGCACCTACTTCTCCTTTTGAATGAAACAACTATTATTCCTTTTCGCGTGCCTGCTTTTCCTTTTTGAATGGAACAACCATTGTTCCTTTTCGCGCAACTATTGTTCCTTTTCGCGCACCTGTTGTTCCTTTTCACACACCTGCTGTTCCTTTCGAACGGAACAACTATTGTTCCTTTTCACACACCTGCTGCTCCTTTCGAACGGAACAACTGTTGTTCCTTTTTCGCGCACTTGTTGTTCCTTTTTTTTGATCGGAACAACTGTTGTTCCTTTTCGCACGATTGTCGTTCCCTTCTTTACTATTCAAATGCTATCCATTCCTCCGTAAGTGCGTCTTTCATCAAATAATTTTCACCAGCACTATTTCTAATCGTCATTACAATGATCTGTCATTATTTTGTGGATGGTCTCTCACACCTTATCAAAAAAAAAAATCGTGGAATAATCTCTCTGAAATATCTTAAACCTCGTTCATAATCGATTGCCACCATAAGTTGTTTCTTTCCCTTATATATACAAATATACTTGAATGATATTCTACCTCTATATTATAAGGAGTCTTCATCACACTTTTACTTGGCATATTTACACTTCCTTATACCATCCCTTACTTTTAAGGAGTAGATGAGCCTCCCTTTAAATATATATATATATATATATAATAAAATTTTCCCATAAAGAATGGGGGGTCGCATCATGAGCCAACCTACCACAATCATAGGATACTAACGTAAGTTAAACTCCCACTATGGCTACCACACCAGGGTAATGGCCTTTGACACTTTCTTTTGTCAAAGGACAAGAAGTCTCATCACGAGCTGGCTTGTTCACTTAAGTTACAATCTAGTGAGTGGCATTATCATCATCTGGATACCAAACCAGGATAATGGTCTTCTTGGGGAAAGACAATTCAAATATTTATTAAGAAAAGATACAAACAAATAAAGATACACAATAAAAACCTTTTTCATAAAGAACGGGGGGTCTCATCACGAGCCAACCTACCACAATCATAGGATACTAACGTAAGTGGCATTCCCACTATGGCTACCACACCAGGGAAATGCCCTTTGACATTTTCTTTTGTCAAAGGACAAGAGGTCTCATCACGAGTTGGCTTGTTCACTTAAGTTATAATCTAGTGAGTGGCATATCATCATCTGGCTACCAAACCAGGATGATGGTCTTTTTGGAAAAAGATGTTCGCATGTGTATTAAGGATACAGGCTCATCTAAGGGTTAAAAAGAAACCTTGCGAAGGCTATGGATGCCTGCAGGCAACAACGACTCTACCTGTGGTATGGAAGATTATCTCAAAATACCAGGTTTTTGTGTGTCTCTAGATATCCTTTACTCAAATAATGAGGCTATCATATCATTTATACTCAATCACCTAGAAAAGTAACAACATTATGCTATGTGGAATAAAAAATAAAAAATAAAAAAAATGAACAAATTTAATTTATTTTTGATTGATTTATCCATAAATCATTTTTTTGAACATAGGTGTAATAAATTTACAAATTCCACACATCAAACAGACTATCGTTTAAATGATTTTTGGTGGCATGTGTTTTTTTGAAAATTATATATGATTAGTCCCTATCGACGGCGGCAACACAATCATTACCTCTCACCTGAAAATACTTGCACTCATTACTTCCACCTACATTGATGGTCGAGGATGACCTCTACATTAATGAGGGGGGATGCTCGACACACTTCCCAACTATATGTACTGATTGTAATAAATACGAAACCCACATATTTATACATTCATTGTCGCTGATATTTTCTATTTTTGGTATCTGCTTCTCCAAAGCTAGTCTAACCAAATTTGTAAACAGGAATGACAATCGTTCTTTCTTTTTCACAAAAATATGGGTGGCAGAAGTATGCGCAGAGAGACTGAATTACTTCGGGTTACAGAACAGGCAAGATAAATCCTACATCGCCTAGGGTGGACCCAGTACTTCAGCCGCTTGCAAGGATATGACACAAATGTCACACTTGAATTCTTTCAAAACCTGCAAGGAGAAATCTCTACAGTGCAAGGCATAGAAATCTCAGTTACTCTGGAAATCATAGCAGAAGTCACAGGCCTCCCTAACATAGGCATTCAATGGACAGGGAAATACACGAAGCTAAGGGAATCTATGGAATATTTCACAGAACCTGGGGAAGAATGGGATAAGAAAGGAAAGGGACTTAATCCCAGTACCCTCAGTGAACCATGGAAGGAACTGGCAGGGACAATTCAACAGTACATCACCTGCGATGGATGATACGATGTAATTCAACCTCGCCATCTCAAATTGTTGGAATCCTTGAAGCAACGGTTAGTACTCAATCTACCTTTCTTCCTGAATACCATACTATATGAAGTTGCCTTAAGAAAACAAAAGTCCAAGGATCTTGTTACTGTTATCAGCCACCACAAATTAGTTAAACTAATAGTGTATAAAGCATTAAGTCAAAATCATTTGACTTGGGAGAATCTTATTGAGGCCAATAGACCTCTACAACTCGAGCAGGCGACTACCACCCAAAGAGAAATTCCACCACCTCAAACCGAAGTTGAAGCAGACCCTTCTTAAATCACCGAGGCTCAGACCTCACAGACACAAGCATTAACAAAAAGGAATAAGAGAACAATGGCTGCTCCTAGATCCCCCCCTAGGACAAGGAAGAGAAGCAGACAAACTCAGGAAACAACTAAAGCAATTCAGGATGCAACAGAGCACCCTGAAGAACTTAAAAATTTCATAGAACAACCTCTACAGGAAAATGTTCAAGCAATTGAGCAAGCAGAGTAGACAACACAAAAGGATAATCAGGGAGACACCCAACCTACAGTAGAGCACCGGACAAGACACTTTTTGAAGAGCTATGAGATAGAAATAGTTCAGGTTTTGGGGAACTTAGGAACCTTAACTTACAGAGATGAAAATAATCTGGAAAAAGACCCAGAACCAGCCTCCTCTTCAAAACCAGTTGAAGACTTTCCTGATATTGAAATGTCTTTTCCAGACGACATAGCACAGGAGGAATTTATTTTTGAAATAATAGAACCTCTTGGAAAACTAGAGCACTTGGAAGTAACAAAGGGACAACCATATGCTAGCCGGAATGAATAAGACCTCAAAATCCTTAATAAACAGAAATCAGCGAAAAGCTAGAAACAAATTAGGAAATTAAAGAAAGAAAACAAATTGTTGAAGAAAAAGGCTAAGAGGGCTGAGGTATTAAAGCAGAAGGTGGGAAAACCCAAGGATATTATCAAGGAATTGAGGAAACAGTTAGAAATAGCAGACAAGATCCACAGAAGAAAGAAAAACAAAAGGGGCAGAATGCAAGGAAGAAACCCTCTTCCTAAGAAAGCAGTTAGTACAACTTCTGTAGGGATACAGACAAACTCTGAGTAATTAGTGGTAAAAGAAGTAGTAGTTCGGGATGAAGATGTAATTCCTGTAGAAACACAAGAGATGGTTGATGCTGAGATACAGACAAAAACTCTAATTTTAAAGGAAACAACTCAACTCTTTGAGCATAATGCTACTATTAGGAGACTGGAGGAAGAACTACTGCAGTCTCAACAAACCCTAACTCAAAACATAGGCGAATTACTGACTATAACAGAGCAGTCCCAGGAACAGAGTACTATCATGAATAGACTGGAAGTAGAGCTTGCACATACCCAACAAGAAATAACTCAATCCAGGGAAGAGATGAGCACTATGGAAGAATATAAAGCATCTCAATCTCAAGCATAGAGTGTCACCATCGATTGACTAAAAGCAGAACTTACACAATCCCAACAAGCATTGGTCCAACACCAACATGGAATGGTAAGAAGGATTGAATATCAAAGGATTGTTAAAGAGTTGAAGGACATGACAACAACAGAGGGTGAGACCTATGCCGCACTCACCAGAGCCCAAGAGAGGATAAAAAAGGTGCAAACCCAATTGGAAAAAGCTTTGGAGCAAATCAAACACATCTGTGATGTCTACTCTGATGCCATCAATTGCAGATCCCCTACCACTAATTATGTTTTATTCTTGTTGGAACGGTATCTATTTTTGAGAGTGAAGGCCATCAGAGCAGGTAAACCCATTTCATTTGCCACTGTACCATAATTTCTTTCATGTTTCAGAGATCAGGAAGAGAAGGTACAATACCTTCTGTGTGAATTATATTTACACAATTTCATTTTGGAAGAAGATAGAGGAGACAACCCTGGTCCCTTCATAGGGGACATACAGTTCCATTCATTTCTGTTCTTTACTAGGAACCAGGTCAGATGGGGTAAGGCTCACAAAATGTTCATAAATAGGGAAACTGGTTTAGATCTTTGGATTAGAGGAGAGCCTCCAAAATCCTTCCTAGCCATCATGCGACATAAGACCTTCATGAAAAGGGCGAGGGTTGTGAACTCGTTGGCTCCTATCCATTTACAGGTCATCCGTTCAGGTATCACATATTTTAGATAACTCAAGGAAGAATCTGTTGCTTCTTCCAAGCTAAGATGAGATGCATCCTTCAATGAGGTTAAAAATCGAGAGCCCTTTGGATTTAGGAATTTCTTTGTAGCAACCTTCAAAGTGGAAAGGTATTCTAGACTACTCTAGGAGGAAGGGACTGTTTAGATGGGGTGCAGGTATAACCCCCCTCTCCTCTGGTTTCCTCCAGAAACATACCAGAGGGATTATCAAATTAATAAAAAGAGACAAGACGCCGCTTTTGATGAAATCAAAAGAAACAATGGTTTCAGGAGACCTGATGAACCAACTTTTCCTCCCTATAGTATAACTGCTTTACATGTAAGATTACAGCTTGCATGAGGACATGAAAGAAGGTAATTTGGGGGGTATGTTGGGTTACAAAAAAGGTATAAATATCTTCCCTTTTCCCACAGTTCATGATATGATTTTGATTGATTCTTCAGATAGTTAGGGATAAATAGGAAAGAACATGATTAATATGTCTCTTAGGGTTGTTATTGAAGTTTTATTAAATAGATTCTAAATTACGATTGGAATGGTTTGATTTTGTTGCAGAATTGGATAAATAACTCAAAGATAACCAAAGCGATCGTGGCTATGCACAAGCTATTGGAGGTTGAAGACTTTTTAGGTGCAAAGTAGTTTTGAAGATAATGCATTTTCTATATTGTAACTTTATAATAGTAAAGAAATCTTGAGGATATTTCGATCCTCAGGATAGCTTGATTTACCCAGATTATTGTAATATATAAGAGGGTAATAGATCCAGGAAAAAAGAGGAAAAAAACACATTCAAGTATTTAGATTCATAATTACTCTGCGCAAGTAGTTTTTCTAAAATTTTCACCAGTTATGGAGTCAATGAAATTTTTGAGTGTTTCTACCATTTCTGTGTTCTGAGTTTATCATAGAAGTACTTCTGAAGACCGAGGGACCAGTCTGAAGGAGCTACTGTCTCATTCTGTAATTGTATTAGTTCAAAGTTTGATTTCTATTTTGTGATTCAAATCTCTTTTACAATAGCCAAGGATAAATGCATAAGTGTGTTAATGATTTTATGATTGTTTGTGTATAGAAGACAAACATTGCCCTCAAGTATTAATGATTGCCATTACGATTCCCATTTATGAAGTTGTTTCTTGATAGTTCCTCATATTTTCATTCACGTTGTTCCTTTTCCTTAGATTTACGGTTGTTGTTCCTTTTGGTTAAAGTTACAATAGTTGTTCCTTTCGGTAAAAGTTACAATAGTGTAAAGACCCTCCTCGTTATGACATCAACTCTAATAATAGGTGCAATTTTTTTTTCTTTTTAAAAGTGTGTGCGCGCGTGTAGAAAGGGATCAGACACACATGACTCTACGTCGCCACCCGACGACTAACCAGACGCAACCACGACGATCATAACAAGAAGACACAAGGTGCACAACAAGTAACTGCAAGCATTAATGATCATAGACATAAGGAGGAATCCATAACAGTAGATTTTACTATTTCTGCACAGGAAAGAAGGGCATTTAATCTTAGTTCTCTGCTTCGAAGAGAGAGAAGGTCAGATAGGCTCCTGGTGGACTGCTCAGGCAGAAACTAGTAACCCGACTACGAACAGGCGCAAGCAAGACGAACACAACCAGATGACATACGATGTACAATAGTGACAACGAGCAATAAACGACCATAGACATAAGGCGCACAACAAGTAATGGAAAATGTTTAATGACATACTGGGTTATGCACGCTACGAACACAAAAGGAAGAATCCATAGTAGTAGATTTTACTATTTCTGCACAGGAAAGCAGGGCGTTTAATCTTAGTTCTCTTCTCCAGAGAGAGAGAAGGTCAGATAGGCTCTTGGCCGACTGCCCAGGTAGAAACTAGTAATCTCCGTCAGTTGTGTCGCAAGAGTGGAAACCCTGCCTTTAAAGGGCCCGAGACTCTTGATACGACACTGGATTCTTTACACGAAATTAATCACCACACAGACTTCTATACTAAGGCTACATGGAGGTGTCTACATCCCGCCCAACACAAGAAGACCAAGCACACAAAAACGACACCCCAGTACGACATTAGTTAATCAAGAGACTACAACCTAAGATTCTTAAGGTCATTCCAATGCGCAACCTTAAATCATAATTCGTCAACAAGGTTCCCTCTAAATCAACATTCAAGGGGCCTATTGTGTAAGTCTGAACTTCGGCTGGTTAACATTAATATCCAAAGTTTACATAGAGATATGTATGACAATATCTCATGATTAGATCGTGTACCTCTTAACCATATTACTCAAATTCCTCTTTCCACACTGATAACAAGAACAATCATTTATTATTATACACCAGGACACTTTATTGTTATACTTTAATAATCATTGTAAACCTATCATTCTAATAATTCTTCTAACTTTATTGTTCTAGTTGATCATTAAAAACTTAACCTTCTACCTTCACATTTTATCCACCTTATATTACAGTAGCATTGCAGTTACACCTCATTTTAAAATTTATGTGAACATTTGCAAGAAAGTTTCAATAATCGTAAAATAAAACGACATTACCTTTACATTAAATGGCCATAACTGGGMAAATAAGCTAGCATAATTTCATTTCAGGTTATGTAATAAGAATGCTGCATTTTACTACTAGAATAAAATAAGTCAATCATCTATATTAACATAACATTATAAACATAACATTCTAATTGATCAAGATAAACATAACATTCTAAATAACCKCTCTGATTTAATAAACAGGGTAACCATTATGGTTYTGATTTAATAATCATTTAACTTGACAATCTAAACAATCATTATAGAAATTATTCTTCTAATTAATCATTATAAACCTAACATTCTAATAATCATTCTAAGTTAATAAATGTTGTAATCATTATTGATCTAAATTAATAATCATTATAAACTTAGGAGGATAAATAATCTAGGTAGAATAATGATTATTAGGATTTAGGCAGAATAACAATCTAGGCAGAACAATAACGATTTAAATCCTTCCACGATTTCTCCCTTATAAATGTCATTATACTGTTCTGATTTAATAAACATTATCATAATTTAGGCAGAATCATAATCTAGGCAGAATATACGTTTAAATAACCTTAATAAAAATTCATCATCAGCAAATCAATACCAACCACCTGGACTGTTCAACACTCAATAAGATATATGCATATATTTTTGGCGCTACCTGTCAGTTTTTAAATATAAAAATATATAAATGAATTCTAGGGCTATCATTGAACTGTCCCAGGTCTTGCGCTAACATTCTACGTTAAGAATTTAGAAACTAAAATATAATAATGAAATAGCCACCATTTAAAAAGAAATGAAATAAATAAATGGCAATTAAATAACATGACATTTATTCGCTATAATAAAACATTCATTCGCTAAAGGTAAGGATGCACAGGTATAGAAATTTTGTCCCATTCTGCAAGATGCCCAGGTGTAAGGGATACTCTGTCGATGGCAGGACACAAAGATCAATTCGTGCCAGGCTCAGGCAGGGTCATTAAACTAAATGCGTAGAGGTAATAAATCTTGCTTATGCAAAGGTGAGAGTAATGAGGTTTAATAGCTGTCGGCAAAGTGTACGAGGTGGATGCGGTCTAGAGGTTACACGGAGCATTGTCAACAAGAAATTGCCAAAAGCATTAAAAATCTGGGCCACACTGCAGCGAATCAAACCTGGTGCAGGCGATTTAAAGCATGGGTGCTATAGACGTATGGCTCCATCAAAATTCGGCAGGAAATCAAATTTTAACTGGGTTAGTGGACAACCGTAATTGTGAAGATTTACACTTACATTACCAAGGCGCAGTAGGGAGAATTACCCAAAACATGTACAACGAACTTACCAATTATTTCATAAACCAGAGCCAGGTCGAGAATCGAATCACAATGACACAATACAACAAAGTCATATCCAACTCTTAAGCAC
>JASDQU010250450.1:0-16168 GCA_032191745.1 Picea mariana | reverse complement strand
AAAATACAAACTTAGGGATTTAAAAAATATGCATGTAAAGTTAATCCCTAGTTAAAAGGAATTTAAAACCATGGGAAAAATGAAAATGAAAATGAAAAACATAATGTAAAAAAAAAAAAGAATAAAACTCATATATATAAAATAAATTCTGGATTTGGTTAGGAAAAATTAGGCTTGTTTCCAAATTTGGGTCAACATTCCATGGCGGGTCAAGGTTCTGCACCTGGGTTAAGGTCGGACAAAAGGCAAACAACTAGAGGGTAAAGGAGTGACACATCACATGACATATCCATGCCATGTCAACGTCATGAAGGGTGACCTGCAGGATGAATTGGGGCTTGAAGCTAGCATGTTATGCGGAAAAAATCAATTGGATAAAGGGGAGATCAATAGCTTGAGGATCCAATGGTAACCATCTGAAAATATGAGTTTGATAAGCTTCGCAGAATAAGTAGTCTGTGGGGTGAAGTGTAATCAAGAAGATTCAATCCCAATGAAAGGAGTCAAACCTAATAAGCTTGAAATGAGAGGGAATATGATAAGATCGGGGGCATAGGCTCCCACGTCAGACCAAAATGCATGAATTTTTATGTGACATGTGGCTAGAAGACATTAAGTAGTCATATGACAATCCACTATAGGGGGAACCCAAGAATCCTTTGGGCTATGGAAAACTCAAGAATGCACACAAACCATTCGAAGACATTAATCTAAAGAGGGAGAACCCGACAGGCTATTGGTTTTCGGGTTTCAGAAAGTCCAAATTAGCCCAGTGAACCAGTTTTTTGATAACGATCATATGATAGAAAAATGTTTGATAGGATTGTGGGGTAAAGTCTGGGATGTAATCCATGTTAGACATGACACACTGGATGCAAATGTGGTTACAACAAGAGGACAACAAGCATTGGGTGATAAGGTGACAAGGTTCCATATCTAAGAAGCTCAGTAGGCCTTCGGGCTTGGGATTTTCGGAAAGAGGGGTGGTCAAATAGGAGAACCTGTTAGAGATCATTCCAATGAGTTCACAGGAAAGGTAATTTGATTGGCTTGTCGCGAATGAGTTTTAGGAACTAGGATGAGCAAGTTAGATTATCAATCCCATGAGGAGAGTTCGAGTGGCTTGACCCGATAACCTTGTTGGCTTCAAATCTCGGGGAGAACTATGAGAAAAGGTGAATTTAATTCCCGATGAGGGAGATACTGGTAAGGACCAAGGTTCTAACCACAGATCAAGGTTCCAACCACATAATACAATACAATAAAATTTAGACCTTGGAATAAAACATAACAAATAATGCAATGGTGACAAAAGAAAATCTGACTAAGGCTCGAGAAAGACAAGGCTTAACTCTGAATGCTTAATTCAAATATGATTAGGATCCGACAAGAGGGAATTCAGGTCAAGAGGAAGAATATTGAGGGTTTCCCATATGCATTTCAGAGTTGAAGCAGTAAGATAAAGACAATGGCTCTGTAACGTTGCTCCTGCAACCATATAAATAATAAAATCTATTATGCAAGGAAGAATATACTTGCCAATATGTCATAAATATTACATTCTTTGCCTTTGCCTTTGCCTTCAAAAAAATTATGAAGAAGTGTTGAGTTTGTTTGCAGGATGAAGAAATGATAAAATTAAGTTTTCAAAGAAAATCATCCATGATCTCGGCCTTTCATAAACAATCTGTTGTTGTAAATAAATGTCATGAAAGTTGCACGTATCTAATCTCAAACTCATAGAAATAATTAATGATCTTGTGGTTCTAGTTATGAGTTTTAAATTGAAGAAAATGATTAACATACGAGAGCTTGAGCATAAATATGAAGACATTAGGCACAACATTCAAGCAAGAGGATGTAAAATTCATATACGTTCTTCATTTAAATCATCCATTGAGGAAGTCCTCAAAAACAAACTCATTCAATTCATGAAATAGAACATCAAACTTTGTAGTCATATAGGATCATCAAATACTTCAAAATATGCAAAGGTCCCAAAGATAACTTGTCAATTTCACCATATAAATATCGACGGAGAATCACAAGTCAAAAAGCATTGTGAAGAACATTTGAAAGTATAAGATCAAAAGGATTAACAAACCTCCATCAACACCAAACATCAATAAAGATCCAAACCTCCAACTATCTCAAGGTAGGTAAAGAATAATAATTAGGCTCATAGTGGTAGAGGATTAGACATTAGAGTTCAAATTTTAGTAGGGGGGGACTTTCCTTTCGCTTATAAAAGAAAAATGAAGGAAGGTTGTTGTGGCCACAACATGTTTGTAAATATTTGACCAAAAAAACCCCAAGGCATCGACAAATTAATTCTTTAGTCAAGGATTGAAGAAGGTCTCAACTAAGACGCCATGAGAATCATAGAGACCATTTAGTCTTATGTCAGATGCAGAGGGACAGTGCATACAAGGAAAACCCTCAGGATTACATGCATTCCCTCATTCATATTGAAATGTAGAGTGTTAAACATTAACTAGTAACACAAATATACATTCAACTCAAAGTACAAATAATAGATTGAAAAGAGAGAATAGGACTTTGTATTATATTCATTTACTTCAAATTGCATACAGAGACAAATAACCATAACATAGGTTTGTGTTATGTTCTCTAGATTCACCCAACAATCATTACAATTAACAACGTTATGCGCTTTGTTCTCATTCCTTCACAAATCTAACTCTATTACAGACTCATTCAAGACTCATACAAAACTCATGCAAAACTAATACATAATTGCACTCAAAACTGGACTATTCTCCAACTCTCTTGCACTCGTCTTTGTTTGCCCCTTTTGCTTTGGCTCTTTGTCACTTTCTACTTTTCTCCACTCTCTTCAGTGATCACCATATCCACATGCTCTGTATGTTCACATGTAGCCCCTGAATCTTCCTAAAGAGTGGAAAGTCTAATTAACTTTCCAGCTCATCCATATCTTTGCCCATGATCCTTCGAGTTTTTATTGTACTCAAGTACAAATTATTCCCGAAGATACCCTCAAATTCGCTCCATGCGGTCTTCTTGATTCCTTGAGCACATTGGAAAATTAGGCGCACACAATATTCCTTTGGCCGACACTACTATTGATCCTTCCTTATGTCGCCCAATGTATATGCGCACATTGTTTATTTGTGGCGCACACACAACTTCCCTAAAACCTTGGGTGCCAACAATAGGCATCAACCTCCTCTCCTAGATTTTTGAAAAAAAATTAATTAAAATAAAAACAATAAATGAATTACATAAAATAACAATAAAATATAATGCAAAGTCTTTCTTTTCACACTAGCTTATAAATGCAACTTTGACAAATTTTCCCAAACTTATGGAAACCCACTGTTGAGGAAAAGATATGAAATGATCTTACTCAAGCATTTTCAGACTTTACTTGGCTAAAGCAAAGTAGAAGGGAATATCACCCTATGTTTATAGCCAATAAAAATAACATCCTAACTCACAAGTATTAATTATGAGTGCTTAGGCTAGTCTTTTATCAACAAAAAGCTTGCTGGAAATTCACTTTTTATGTAATTTTCTGAATGTAACAGTTGCTGAAATAAATGTAAGAACATAAGCAAAGACACCAAGAAGATAATCAAGACAGATGAGACATAAATCAATCCTTTATTTCATTCCAATTCATGAAAGAGTCATTTTCTTTACAAAATCTCATACATAAATCTTGGACCAAAGTCAAACTTAAACATCCCCGATGGAACATACAAAAGAACCTTTGATAGAAAACCAAAACTGAACTCTAAAAGCTGGATCAGCTTGCCACAGATTGATGCCCACTTGACTCTGCACAATAGAATTTATCAGTCATGAAAACTAATTCACAAACAGACAAGTCTACAGAGACTATCAAAGATAGATCAACACCTCTGAAAAACAAGTGTCTAAATGATTTGATTCAGCCCTGAATATTGATGTCTACAATAAGACCTTGCTATCATAAAAGAGAATTAGGCTTGTGATGAATATATGAATGAATGAAAACTGAACTATCTCAACATAAACTCAAAGAGAAAACCTTAGCATGCTTGTGCTTTTATCCTTTCCCTTGTTCTTCCATTTCCTTTTGCTTTTAACAAATTAGAATTAGTTGAAGAAGTTGAACCAATTCATTAGTTAAGTTAATTAAAAGACTCAACTAACTTTAGTTAGGGGGAAGAGTAATAATTATAATAAGGGTCATAAATAAATAATAACTAGTAGGTGGGACCCATTGTGACTCCCTTTAGTTCATAACAACCATAACAATCGTAACATAACCATTATTTAATTAAAACACACCTCCTTGTGTCTCCCATCAACCAATTCACTTTTGGTAATTTAAACTCATGAAATTTGAAATTGCTTCAAAAATGATACTCATATATCCAAAATAAACATGTGGTCCAAAGATCCCTGAAGTCAACTATCATAAAATAATAGATATAATACAAACTCAAAAGCCATATTTCCTAGTCTATGATGCAACCCTTCTTTGATTGTTGTTGTCACCTCTTGATTTTCCTTAATTTTCCTTTGGCTGTGTAGAGCCTTTAGGCCTAATCTCGTTAATCACATGGGAACAATCATCCCTCAAATTAATCCGGGAAGACATAGATTTGTCAGAGCCATTGGAGGGTGAGGAAGGGGCAGCAATGGATTTTCCTTTATCAAGGGTAGGGCGGGCCTTAGTTTTAAATCTCTTACTAGCATGGGAGGATTGCATTGGCGAGTGGTCAGGGGTAGCTTGGACAATGAGGTTAATAGGGGTAGGAGCAAGCAACGACAAATTAGGCTAGCCACGATGTTGGGAGACTGTCGGGTGGACAATCTCCTGCCATCCATCATTTTCCAGGACCTCAGGTTGTAATGAGACATGAGGAGGTATGAGGATACCAGGGGCTTGCGGGGCTTGGAAAGAAGGCCTTTTAGGCCTAGGTTGGACTATTCCCTGCCCAATCCAATTGAATAATCTGACATGAAACAATTGGCCAAGATCTTGTGAATCAATGTCAAAATGTATGGAGAACCTAGGCCTTCTTGGGCCTCGGTTCCAATTACCTCTACCTTTGTTTCCTTGACCATGGCTAACTCGACTGAAAAACTCATCCTGCATGCATGATAAATTAGCAAATAGTCTTTTAAATAACCATACATGACAACTCTTAAAAATATGAAAATACATTTGGCTCAACAATGTATCGGACTCATGCAATCCAATCCATACAAATTGTTTTATTGTTTATCAATGAGCAGGGGGTGAAAAGGGTTCTAGGAGATGCGAGGGGTTTGTATTGAGAGAAACATGATATCATGAAGGCAAAATAACATGATCACTGCTCAATGACAAAAACAATCAATTGTAAGGCAAACCAATAAAACCTCACTGCAATCCACACAAGACATTTCCACTTTCATCTACTTTAACAAAAAAATTCTCTTGATTGTAATCAATCTTAGAACAAGGAGTGAAAAAACGAATATGGGAGGTGACGGGGTTTGTAATTAGCATAAAGTGAGATAATGGAAGGGAAGAAGAATGATTACTATTCATGAAATTAATTAAGCGATCCATAAAACATTCCGCGAAAGGAGATGCATCAACCATCAATCACTTGACCAAATAATAATTTATGTGCATTTAACTAATTCACTCTGTTCATAATCAAATATCCAACATAGTGCCATCACAAGAAAATAGGAATCCCACACAATCTGTAAAAAGGATTTTGTTCCCTTATTTGCATCTTATAACAATTTCCAAACAGTTTCCATTCCACTCTGTTAACCATCAAAATCAACCACTGCCTATGCATTTCAATCCATAATAATACTCAAAAGTCATGTTTTCAATTAACAATGAAGTCATTATTACTGCAGTCGGGCCCATTATTAAAATTCAATGCTATTCGTTAAACATATGTAGGCAGTAACCAAAATAATCAAGACCAAACTGCAACACCTGAATTGACAATTAAACATACAACACACAGTCACCATTTAGACACAAGCTATGCACGGGGTGATTCGATCATGCAAGTGTAACTCCATCACTGTGCAAGCCCAATCTATTGTGACTGTAAAAATATGGGCCACCCATCCAACATGACTATCATCAACAACATGTCTGCTTTAACAAGTGATCGATTGCAATAAAAAACCAGGCTTAAAACTCTGTGGGTATCCATGAGTGTGAAAACCAAGCTATCCATACTACACACAGTGTGCAGCGACCAAAACACCACGATGCAACATTTCCACTTAACACAACAAACACACAGTCACAACAATAACCCAACCCATCGTGTTGAGCCATCGATTTAATATAATATTTATTCAATTTAGTCACACCGTGATCGACTATGCTGTGCAAACTCAGGTTTATACAATCAAACAAGCATAAGGATGCAGTGGATATATTTTCTACACTCATCCAGTTCAATAGTCATCCGGCCCCAAAGAAAACCATAGTTACCATGCCCATTATTTAATTTTGCAAAAACACCATACACACAACGCGACATGCGTGAGAAACACCAAGCATTTGTAACCAATGCCAATGATCATCCAAATAATCATTAGTGCAAATACTAGTGACTGTGTATCAACCAAACAATTCGCCACTGTTGTAAAAAATCAATCAACCTAACAAGTTGTGGCAACTACACATACCCACGCATCAAATCGAATTGGTGAAGGGCCTTCTCCATTAACAATACTAAGTTATTAACATAAGGAGAGTGACTGTGTACTTTGAAGGTGCAATTGGCAATGTAGGGTTTATCATTATTATCACAGAGGCAATAACTAAATTCCAAACCAACATGATTGCCATACAACCAATTGGGCGAGTCTGTATTCAAAGTAATTGACCATACATTCAATCTACAATAACCCGTAGCAAATTGACAGGCATGACAGTCTCCTTTATAAAAATCCAGACTAGAGGGTTAAGGGTCTACTCTGTAGCCAACACCAGGGAAACGAAGCCAACTCCTCATAATGGTGGAACCTTTGAGGCCAAGGGTGTGTACACAGAGAGATCCATGATTCATTCGTGGACAGGTAACAATCCATGGTAGGGGGCCATAACAAAAAAGGTGAGGCTCCCATTCGGCCAGACAATTTTATTTAATGCACACAGGGTATAACCCTCGTGTTCTTCATTTAAAATACCACAGTATTGAGGTGAAGACAGGGTTGAGCTAAGAACAGAACACTCACTTCGTGGCCCTTAGTGTTGGAAACAACCAATGCCCAAGTGAACGAAACACAGTGCCACAGGAGACCTCCAACTACTAACCCCACAAAAGCCAAAGACTGGGTTTAGTGACGAATGCGTGAAGATATCCATCCACTCAAGACAAAACAAAAACCCTCCAACTAAACCAGCAGTGATAAAAAATAGCTATCACCTAGGAAAACCAATAACTTTTGCGAACTCAAAATTATTACAGGAAGAACCATCCACTCTTCATTCTAAGAACCCAAATTTCACACAGTTGCAATGCTTAGGAAAACACAAACCAATACACCTGAGCAAGTAATCATTTCATAACCAGAGCAAAGTCATGAATGGCCAAAAAAAGACATACCTGTAATCGAATTCCTTAAAACGAGAGCTGGTCGAGTGATTCCTTCCTGCTAAAAATTCGAATCATAACCACAACAGCAAGATCGAACAATAGCTCGACTAGGGTGGCGGCTAACAGGAGGACTAAAGGTGATGTGCGGTAAATGCACTTCTCCTCCATCCACAATGCATTAATTCATCAGTACATGCCAACACATTCTTCATTAACCATTAATCAAACCATGTATCGAAACCATCACCATATTAAAAAYCAATAGTGCGACTTATGTCATGACATAATTCAAGTCCCATATAATTCAACCATTCGCATAACCAATAGCACTATTACCTTGCCAAATGCGCCATCAACATTAAGACCATATGTGTATTAACCATATAACCTAATCAAAATTTCATATACATTTACTTGCTAGCTAGGGTTTAACAATAGTTGTTAAGTCTTCTCATTCATGTAGTATAGTTTAGGATAGCTTTAAATTCTCCCCCTTTGCAATTGTTTCTCATTTCCTTCCAATTGTTTGCATGTAGTATTGCAGAATTGGGTCCCTTTTCTTTGCATTTGTTAAAGTATTTTGCCTCTCCCAAAACTGCCCTTCATGTAATTTCACTAACATATTTTTTGTGCAGGTGCGATAAGAACAAACAACAATGACATTAATGAATAACATAGATTGTAGTGACATAAGGAACCAACACTTCATAAGCTCAAATCATAACCAATAACAAAAAGATTTCATCAACCATGTAAGTCATGTCGCACATCATCACAACATAAAAAATGAACAGATCTTATCTCCAATAGTTCAAGGGGGTCTCACCTACTAGTATTATTAATTTTTATGATAATATGCTTTAGCAACACTTTGAAGGCAAAACTTCGTTGACAATTTTAATCGTCAACAAACTAGTGACTCCATAGAAAAATTTGTTTTCAACAGATTTAGAACTCAGAACTCATGGTTTCACAGACCAAGAACAGTAATTTTAGAAGACGTAATGAGAATAATTATGCAACAGGGGGAAGTGAGCGGATTTAATGGAAAGATGATCGAGAATTTGGGAATAATTGATGAAAAGTGTTAAATATGAGGGGTTTTTACCACTGTATGCATAATCATTCAACTGGAATATGCTCTTAACTTTCAAGGAGGAAAACTTATAGAATTGCTCTCAAGATCTCAATGGATGAAGAAATAGCAAGAAGAAGCAGGAAATAACCAATTCCTTGTAAGACAACAGTGGAAATATGTAACAATTTCAAGGGCCCTTCAGAGGAGACATCATAACAGCTGTGTAAGCTTGATTTTTATCGACTAACATTGCTTTGTAGGAGTGTCACTGTGGCAAAATTGATCCAACATTCTATCTTGACCAAACATTAAAATATGATAAAGTCAAAAATCGCAACAGAAGTAATAATGCATAAATTAAAACAACAGCAGTAAAAGACTCAATTGAAAAACAACAAGGAAAGAAAACTTAACTTAGAAGGCAGAAATCAAGGTATTGTAAGCATAGAAAAGAAGCAAAAAAAATGAAAGCATAGCTAGTCTACTAGTATACAGTAAAATATAGACAGCATTAGAACTTTTCATGTTGGATCCTCGCAATACTTCAAGCGAGGACTGTTAGTGCTGTAGGAAAACAATTGACCCTGTAAATCTTTTAAGATACAAGAGTTAGTATCCAAAACAAAAGCAATTTGGAAAGGACTGATCACTTGGAAATCTGATGTAATCATCAGTCCCTTGACACGCACAATTAGATCATCAAGATAGAGATGGGGACTGACCAATTCATTGAGAGTCGTGTGCATAGGTTTTTTAAAAGCAATACATGTATCAAGTAAGCTAAAAAACCGACATTGGTAAAGCATGGTATCGCAATTAGTAATGAAAGTGGTTTTGTGAACATTTCCCCCTTTTACTTTGATTCTCTTGTAACCAAATAGACTGTCAAGTAAGGGTCTTAACTATGACTCTACAACATGTTGCAAAAACATTTCCATATTGAGAGGGGGAAAGAGATTTCTCATAATTGCTTTCCTGAAAGTTCAAAGACTAATACAAGTTCTGATATTATCAGTGGTCCCCAAGGTCGATTTCCAAATTGAGACCCATTCATGGTGGGCTGAAAAAACTATTCCAACCCTTAAGAAATCTCTCAAATCCCTTCGAAAGGGTGCTTCCGGTGCAGAGTTAACAAGGTCTTGTTTTTGCCTAGATAGTTTCATAATATGCTGAACAAGACCAGGATCAAAACCATGAAGATCCTCATAAGACCAAGAAAAAACCTTTTGAGATTCACCAAGTAGTCTGATGGACCCCATCTCTTTTCTAACAGATCATTGGACATTTATCTTTTCATCCGTTGAAGATCCAGGTGTCCTAATGTTCAGGAGGGTTGTTTCAACCACCTTCTTTTGTAACTCCTCTTCTTTTTGTTTTTCTCTGTTGCCTACAACACTCAATGAAAACGAACTCTCAAGAGGAGTCAAGCCCTCAGGAATCTCATTATTTTCTGTGGATATAATCTCCTCGGACTTAAGAGGTTCATTTTGGATGACAGCACAAATGCTCTCATTGCTAAGAATGGCCTTCCAAGATCCTTCCTTTTCAAAAATGTATGGATGATGTAGAGATTGAAAAGCACAATGAGGCCTGTGAGGCAAGAGTTGTTGGGTAGGAGAGGATGGAAATACAACTAACCAATCAACCATTGAATTTAACTCCTTCTTAACATGAGTGATGTTGAAAGATAGAAGGTTCGAGACAAGTGCACAAACAGTTTGGGAGTATTGTTCCATCAGCTTGTTGCTAGGAGAGAATATCTTGTGTATTAGGTTCACAACAAGCTCAGAATTCCCGAAAATTGAAAGGTGACCACAACCAAGACTAAGGGCATTCTCAATGCCTAGTAATAGAGCTTTGAATTCAGTGACATTGTTGGTACAAGCAAACTCCAACCTGTATGACAGATTATGAATTTTTCCTACAGGGGAAACCAAGATAATACCAGCCCCATTACCTTCACTAGAGCATGAACCATCAAAGTGCATATGCCACAAATCATCATCTAAATCATTTTTTTCCCAAGGAATATTATCTTCTTCAGTAAAGATGGAATACACTCCTAGGTTTTCTTCAATATAGTTTACGCTAGATTGCGGAACATTCTCTATGTAGGTGAAATTCTTCCCTGTCTAAGGACTATAATATTCTTGCCATTTTGAGGAATAGATAAATGTGTCTCGTTGAGCAAGAGGTATCCACCTGTTAAGGCTTTCCAATCTCTCCCCAAGATAATTGAGTAGTTGCTTACAGGGTTACATCCTTAATCTCGCCTATAGTTGTTTGTTGTAGAATATTATAGGAGAGCATGCTTCTGGCATTTTTGTTTGTACAAGTCAAGCCTAGCTATTCCATAATAATCTTCGACATGACACTTGGGCCTGAACCACCATCAATGAGGAAACAATGGGCAATCTTATCCATGATCTTTACAGAAATATAAAAAGGGGGATTTTTTACAGGGTATCTAAAGTTATGTACACCTACTTTATTTACAGAAGAATCCTCTTCGTCTACCTCTTCGAAAAGATTGGCTACAATAGAAGCTTTTCCTTCCATGAATTGTTTTAGATGCATCTTTTGTTCAGGGATGTCAACCATGTCGAGGAGGGTTGCATATGCTTTGATGTTAGCCATTTGATTCAAGATATTGTATTTAGAAGAGGGGGGAGGGGGAGTGATTATTTGAATCTCGGGAATTTTAGGAAACTGGGGCGTAGCAGTGGTTGAGGATGAGCTCAGGCTAGAAGAACTGTGAGGAGGGTCAAATTTACCCTTGGGAGCATAGGCTTTGTTCCTAGTATTAATAACCATGACATCTTCTGGCTCCACAAAGTCCAGGCTGACATCGATAGTAGCTTATGGTCTCTTACCAAATATCTTATCTCTGGCACTCTTCTTTACCTCACATGTGGTTTCTTCATGGTTCTCCTCGCAAAATTTACACCAACTCCGAGGCAAGATAGCCTTAAGCTGAAAAAAAATTTAGCTAGATTTCTAAAGGGGGGTGCAAAAGAGGATGAAGCTCCAGGGGTGAGAGGGGAGACAGTACCCTTTCGCTCAAATGATATTATACGATTGTTCATATCTTGTACTAGCTGCAAGAGAGCAGAAATTTATGTTTGTCTAACTGATTCCCCCTGGGGAAGACCAGTTCTTTCAAGTTGTTCTTCATACTCTGAGAAAGTATGCAAAGCGAAACCAAGATTATCAATGGCCTCTTCCTCAAGCCTATGATGGTAGGGAGAAGGCAATGCATTGTAGTAATGCATGAAAGTGACTTGGTTCTGAGGGTGGATAAGTTCGGGGATCTGATTGTACAACTTGGTGAAACATAAGTTGAAAGACTTGATGGTCTCACCATATTTATAAGTGATGTTATTGTATTCCCTTAACTTCTCGGCAGGGATTTTGGATTGCCCATAAGTGGATCAGAACCAATAGATTAATTCCTTCCAAGTAGACAGTATCTTAGGAGGAAGGTCAAAGAAATCGACCGCAGGCTTTCCTTCTAAGGAATTGATGAACAAGCGCATGTAAGTGTCATTGTCGTTAGCCCCTATGTTATGAAAAGCATTAGAAAATGCCACTAGGTGTTCATTGGTACTGACAGTGTTATTTCCCGAAAACTTAGGCAAATGCTCTTTAAACTTCGAAAGTGGGTGAGTAGCAGGTGCTAGGTTAAGAGGAGAGGACACATGCCACGGTGTGTTTGTGGCATCTTCTTCGAACTGAAAAAACCCATACTTTTTAATGAATTTGGTGGGGTTTGTAGTATATTGGACAGGGATATGGTGGTTGTACAAGCTACCAATCACCGATGACGATGAAGATTTGGAAGATGGATCACTTCCAGTGCCACTAGATGCCATATTGTGGATGATAGATGAGGGAAAGAAAGACGACCTGGATGAATTAGATAAATTTCTCCTTAGAGCAGTTTGTTGGGCAGATAACACAATGTTTCTTCTTCCTATTTCAGCAATAGGATTGATTTCGGGTGACAAGCCTCTTCTTCTTCTAGAAGCACGAGAGTCTAAGGACATGAAAGAAAGGCCAAAGCTCAAAGAAACAAAGTTTTACTGTTGATTTCTAGGCTGTCTACATCTAGCCTCCAACTGTTCTTGGGCACTAATATCTCGTTCAATTTCTACCCAAGAATGGTTAAGTTTGGCACGGGTATTGACAATGTCTAGAATGGTGTTAAACAGGTTCAAAGCAATGTTGGTCTGGTCTTGAAGACTGGGCTCGATATTGGGTTGCCTTGCAACAGGAACATTCATTAATAGAAAAATAGTCAAAGAATCAATTTCAAAAAAGAAAGATGTATCGATGAAAATCGAGTATAAAATTTTAACCAGAGAGATATCGAAGATCTCCCCAGTATGGTCGCCAAATAAATGTTGAGGAAAAGATATGAAATGATCTTACTCAATCCTTTTCAAACTTTACTTGGCTAAAGCAAAGTAGACGGGAATATCACCCTATGTTTATAGCCAACAAAAATAACATCCTAAATCACAAGTATTAATTACGAGTGCGTAGGCTAGTTTTTTATTAACAAAAAGCTTGCTGGAAATTCAATTTTTATGTAATTTTCTGAATGTAACAGTTGCTTAAATAAATGTGAGAACATAAGCAAAGACACCAAAACAGATGAGACATAAAGAAATCCTTTATTTCATTCCAATTCACCAAAGAGTCATTTTCTTTACAAAATCTCATACAAAAATCTTGGACCAAAGTCAAACTTAGACATCCCCGATGGAACATACAAAAGGACCTCTGATAGAAAACCAAAACTGAACTCTTAAAGTTGGATCGGCTTGCCACAGATTGCTGCCCACGTGACTCTGCACAATAGCCTCTATTAGTCATGAAAACTAATTCACAAACAGACAAGTCTACAAAGACTATCAAAGAGAGATCAACACCTCTGAAAAACAAGTGTCTGAATGATTTGATTCAACCTTGAATATCGTTGTCTACAATAAGACCATGTTATCATAAAAGAGAATTAGGCTTGTGATGAATATATGAATGAATGAAATCTGAACTATCTCAACATAAACTCAAAGAACAAACATTAGCATGTTTCTGCTTCTATCATCCTCTTGTTCTTCCCTTTCCTTTTGCTTTTAACAAATTATAATTGGTTGAAGAAGTTGAACCAATTCATTAGTTAAGTTAATTAAAAGACTCAACTAACTTTAGTTAGGGGGAAGAGTAATAATTATAATAAGGGTCATAAATAAATAATAAATAGTAGGTGGGACCCCTTGTGACTCCCTTTAGTTCATAAAAACCATAACAATCATAACATAACCATTAGTTAAGAAAAACACAACTCCTTGTGTCTCCCATCAACCAATTCACTTTTGGTAATTTAAACTCATGAAATTTGAAATTACTTCAAAAATAATACTCATATATCCAAAATAAACATGATGTCCAAAGATCCCTGAATTCAACTGTCATCAAACAATAGATATAATAAAAACTCAAAAGCCATATTTCTCAGTCTGTGATGCAACCCTTATTTGATTGTTGTTGTCACCTCTTGATTTTCCTGCATTTGCCTTTGGCTATGCAAAGCCTTTAGGCCTAATCTCGTTGATCACGTGGGAACAATCGTCCCTTAAATTCATCAGGGAAGACACGGATTTGTCAGAGCCATTAGAGAGTGAGGAAGGGGCAGCAGTGGATTTTCCTTTATCAAGGGCATGGTGGGCCTTAGTTTTCATTCTCTTACTAGCATGGGAGGACTGCACTGGCGAGTGATCAGGGGCAGCTTGGACAATCGAGTTAATAGGCAGAGGAGCAGGCAAGGACAAGTTGGGCCAGCCACGATGTTGGGAGACTATTGGGTGGACAATATCCTACCATCCATAATTTTCTGGGACCTCAGGTTGTAATGAGACATGAGGAGGTACAGTGATACCAAGGGCTTGTGAGGCTTGGAAAGGAGGCCTTTTGGGCCTAGGTTGGACTATTCCCTTCCCAAATAAATTGAAGAATCCAACATGAAACAATTGGCCAAGCTCTTGTGAATCAACGTCAAAATGTATGGAGAACCTGGGCCTTCTTGGGCCTCGGTTCCAATTACCTCTACCTCTATTTCCTCCACCATGGCTACCTCGACTGAAAAAACTCATCCTGTATGTGTGATCAACTAGCAAATAGTATTTTAAATAACCATACATGACAACTCTTAAAAATATGAAATAGATTTGGCTCAACAATGTATCAGACTCATGCAATCCAATCCATACAAATTGTTTTACTGTTTATCAATGAGCAGGGGGTGAAAAGGGTTCTGGGAGATGCAAGAGGTTTGTATTGAGTGAAACATGATATCATGAGGGGAAAAGAACATGGTTACTACTCAATGACAACAACAATCGACTGTAAGGCAAACCAATAAAACCTCACTGCAATCCACACAAGACACTGTCACTTTCATCTACTTTAACACAAAAAGTCTCTTGACTATAATCAATCTCATAACAGGGACTGAAAAAATGAATATGGGAGGTGATGGGGTTTTTAATTAGCGGAAAGTAAGATAATGGAAGGGAAGAAGAACGATTATTGTTCATGAAATTAATTAAGTGATCCATAAAACATTCTGTGAAAGGAGATGCATCAACCATCAATCACTTGACCAAATAATAATTTTTGTGCATTTAACTAGTTCACTTTGTTCATAATCAAATATCCAACACAGTGCCATCACAAGACAGTAGGCATCCCACACAATCTGTAAAAAGGATTGTGTTCCCTTATTTGCATCTTATAACAATTTCCAAACGGTAGCCATTCCACTCTGTTAACCATCAAAATCAACCACTGCCCATGCATTTCAATCCACAATAATACTCAAAAGTCATGTTTTCAATTAACAATGAAGTCACTATTACTGCAGTCAGGCCCATTATTTAAATGAAATGATATTCGTTAAACATATGTAGGCAGTAACCAAAATAATCAAGACCAAATTGCAACACCCGAATTGACAATTAAACATACAACACACAGACACCATTTAGACACAAGCTATGCACGGGGTGATTCGATCATGCAAGTGTAACTCCATCACTATGCAAGCCCAATATGATGTGATTGTAAAAAGCTAGGCCACCCATCCAACACTATGTCATCAACAACATGCCTGCTTTAACAAGTGATCGATTGCAATAAAAAACCAGGCTTAAAACTCTGTGGGTATCCTTGAGTGTGAAAACCAAGCTATCCATACTACACACAGTGCACAGCCACCAAAACACCACGATGCAACATTTCCGCTTAAGACAACAAACACACAGTCACAACAATAACCCAACCCACTGTGTTGAGCCATCGATTTAATATAATATTGCTTCAATTTAGTTACACTATGATCAACTATGCTATGCAAACTCAAGTTTATACAATCAAACAAGCATAAGGATGCAATGGATATATTTTCTACACTCATCCAATTCAATAG
>JASDQU010250449.1:4121-16361 GCA_032191745.1 Picea mariana | reverse complement strand
CTTGTAATATAATGTATTGAATCATAGGGTTTATAACCTGGACAAAAATTAACTTAAAATTATTTCATTATTGACTGCCTCCTATTTTAAAGGAACCTGTCTGAAAATGTTACGAAAACTTCAATGGAAACACACGAACAGACTACTAAGAACTTGGTTCATGTTATAGAAGGTTCGCTAGAAAGTCAAGGAAAAATATATCAGAGAATAACACCTCGAATATAGATTGAATTATTCTACCGCGGGTTCTACAAGCGCTCGCCCCTAGATTCTTTCACTTTCTTCTATGAAATCGTAAAGCGTCTTATATAGCGTGAGAGGATCCTTCTTCCTTGAAATGAAGCCCTGAGTGATATCGTGCCCCCTGATTCTTTCACTTTCTTGAATGAAATCGTAAAGCGTGTTATAGAACTTGAGAGGATCCTTCTTCCTTGAAATGAAGCCCCGAGTGATCTCGGTATGTGGTTGGAGTAACTGATCCATTGAATTATTGGAAAGAAATGACAATGACTTTTCAAAGGATGAGCCCTTGTCCAGTTGGATGTGCCCATGACACCGTAGATACCACCCTCACTTTAGTTGTAGCTTGGTGTCATTGATGAGATTCTTGGTCTCTACAACCTAAATAGAAAAGTGATATGGAGTGTATCGTTATATACTGAGTTATCTATCAAATCCTTAAATGACTATTATGTTAAATACTTTTGACCGCTACAAAAGGAAGGGGTCCATTATTTTTGTATTTTTATTGTTCGATAGTTGAGGGGGGCATATATGAGTGGGATCTAGAGGAATGAAAGAGGAGTTAAATGATTCTATAGTAATTATTTAGGCCACAATGTCCATTGCAACTCCATAGTGTGTGTCTCTTTCTTTTTATTTTTATTTCATAACAGAAAAAAAAAAGACTAGACAATAGGCCTAACTGTCACTCGAGTGGTAAACATCCGGTTGGGAAGTGAAGAATTCCCAACATTCCCAATCACCATGCGGATCAGACATCTTTTGTTCAAGGGCAAGGCCAAACCGAATTACTCAACCCTGGCTACGCCTTCATCTTGTCTTATTTATTACTTAGTTATATTTTTGTTTTTCTTATACCTAGCTTCAACAGTAAAGAGAAACCATTCATACACAAGTGCAAAAGAAACATGTGTGTGGGCGGCCAAACCAAACTAATACCCAAAAGACTTATTTACAACAAATAGAATGTCAATAGTGTGTCGAGCCAAACACTCGCGACACACAAAGAAACTTTACATAAATGATATTTTTCTCTATTACAAAGAACCTGTGTGAAGACCATACAACTAATAATTGGTGAGATGCCTTCGTGCAATCCTCCTTTGTTTCATCAGTGTGAACAAAATTCCTTCATACTTCATCTTTTCAATTCCTTTGGTTCTTCCTTAGTGCATCTTCCCCCTTGCTGAGTTCATACTTTTCCTTTTCCTCAGATTGGAATGACCTTCCTTTTGCCACCATACTTCCTTTGTTCCAACAAATTCATTCAAGATAGACATGCTCAAACCTACTCTCTGGTTCTTCCTCCCCAAGGCAGCTCAAGTTACCCTCTAGGGTCTACTTGGATCTTGGGGGGGAGCTTGCCCCCTTCTTGGTCACTGCCTCGGAACTCCCAATCTACGATTATGAAAGAATGTCTCCAACTCCAACCTTGCATCCTTGGATGAATTTTCAAATGGTTCTCTCCCTTAGTTATATAGGTGCGTGGCCTTGCTAACTCACACATCCATTCAACCCGAAGCGAGCCACCCCTTGGACTTGTCCACTTTTCATTTCTGATCTGACTTGACAAAGGGCATGCTTCCTTTGCCTCGACGTACTCTAACTTGGTCGACCCATCATTTTTCATTTTTGGGCACCAAAATCATATTGGCGCTCTTTCGCTTCCCTCCTCGTTCAGGTAGCTCCCCTTGGCACGATGTATGCCCAAGGCATCTAAGATTCCCAACATTCAGTCTTCGTTCAGTTAGATGGGCACTAATGTTGTCGGAGCATCCATCATCTCCAACCGTTCCAAATTTTTGTGGGGCGCCCATGGATTCCATGGGGTGTCCACCTTCATTTAACCATCTGTTTCTTTGGTGGGATGCCCATAGCTTGTATGGGGAACCCACCTAGATCACTTTTTCGGTTAAGTCACCATCTCAACCTCTGTCGCAAGTCTTCTTGGTGAAGATGTCTTTGGCATGGTGCACACCCAAAGATATTGTCTTCACCCTATAGGGCATCTTTCATGTTCATCAACCGAACCGAGAGCTTTCTTTCCCAAATCCTCCATGCAAGAATTTAGTAGAGGAGTGTGCACCCACAAGTCAATTCCTGATGCGTTACACCCTCCCCCACTCAAAGTCATTGTCGTTCAGACAATCCCAACATACTTCATTTGTTTTGATCACCAATGACATTTGTTCGTTGCTCTGCTACAATCACAACTTCTGCCGCAACCTCAACCAAAACAAAAATAAAATTCTAAGTGTTGAAATTCCGTGACTTTATGCTACATTTGTACTTCCACCATTTCTCTCATGCATCTATACATTGTGCACTCCAATTCCTGCACTATTTGTGTAGCTAGTCCAATCGTCGCATGCAAGTCTTGGTTGTACATCCTCATGTCGAAACTTAGTATTTTCTGTTTGGTCTTCATCATTTGTTCCAACTCAAAAAAACCAAGGCAAGGTCACACTTTCTAATGTCTTCGTCCAACCTTGTCAAGAAATTCCTCTGCAACAACCAAGTGTTGAACAAATGAATCACTTTTCTCATGAAGTCTGACCCCTTTGTGATGTCGCTACACACTAGCTCATCCAACTGTCGGATAAGTTGAATGACCAATCCAACTATTTGATCACCTCCATGATGGAACACCTCCATGTCAAATTGAGATCCTCCCATCCGCAACTTCACTCTTCTATGCAACAACTCACCAAGGCAAACTCCCTTGCCTCGTTGTGCTTCAATGTTACCCCAAAACAAAGTCCTCCTTCAAACTTTATTAACTGTATTTCTGTTGCGAAAGTTGTTGTAAAGTTGACGTTAAAGTTAGATTATTTATATTATTATTATTATATGTAAATACATAATGGAAATTTATTTTTTAAGACAGTTCTTTTATTATATGAATTTATTAAAATGTATACAAAAAAATTATTAGGCAAGTGGGTATGAATATACAATGAAAACATTTTCATTGCTGAATATTTGTAATTTATCATTGTAAAATGCCCAAATCTTATAATATTTAGATTTCTTACGATTTTTGTGCTATAAAAATGACTTAGTTGTTTTTGGACAAGTTTAAACATTGGACTTTAGATTTTTCTAGGTAATTATCATTGAAATTGGAGGATGTGATTGTTGTTGAATTGTAATTTTCCATTGTTAAAAATGCACTTGCATAGATGAATCCTACTCCCTAAAAAACCACTATTCCACTAAGATTTTTCAATGATCCATCCCCCTAAAAAACCACTATTCCAATAAAACTGTGCAATCTTAAGAAGTGATATCTACAATTCCAATAATTCTCTAAATTTCTAAAAATTCAAAAAATCATATGTTTAAAATAAGTTGTTTCTTTTGTACTAAACCCAAAAGTTTTTTGATAACATAAATCAATATTTATTGCTAAACCCAATGATTTTTTATTACATCAATTTACTGCTAAACCCAATGATTTTTGAGAACATAAATCAATCTTTACTATAAAACGAAAAACGATTCCTTAGTTTATAAAACAAAAAATGATTCGTTAGTTTATGAAACACCTACCAGAGTTTTTCAAAAATCATAATAAACAATACATGAACCATTACAATCATAACAGAAGCTGCATGGCAGCGTAGTCCTTGCCACGTTGGAATGAGAGTAAATGCGTGGGTTGCAAGTTGCAGTACATGTGGTATCCATGCAGAATTTAGTATTTTCGAATTAGTTTTATTTGAAATTTATCAAAAATTATTAATGTGAAGGTTCCTAGTATCTAAGTTTGATAGTACATGAAATATTTAATACATAACCCATGTAACCCAACAATTACAGAGTCGGGGGTTGGCGGAGTCGCGGGTTCACATTTTTCATTTTTCATGTTCAGCCTGTTCCGTGATATACATTTTGCACCCAACACTTTCGTCATATACATTTTGCACCCAACAATTCCGTCATATACTCAGTCTCATGTATATGACGGAATTGTTGGGTGCAAAATGTATATGAATGAAGTGTTGAGTGTAAAATGTATATCATGGAACACGCTCGACATGAAAAATGAAAAATGTGAACCCGCAACTCCGCCAACCTGCAACTCCGTTATTGTTGGGTGCAAAATGTATATGACGGAAGTGTTGGGTGCAAAATGTATATCACGAAACAAACTGGACATGAAAAATGAAAATTAAAAATAAATTTCATCTTTATTATCATAAACAAAATCAAAATTCCAAAATTCCAAATTTACATTTAAAAACTTTAAAAATAATATTGAATAAAATTTAAATATTTGTTTATACTATTCATTAAGTAAAAAGTGCTATAACATTATATAAATAACTATAAATCTTGGTACAATGTTATAATATTCTATAAATTACAATGTTATAATATTCTATAAATTACTCAGTCTCATTTATATGACATAATTGTTGGGTGCAAAATGTATATGACGGAAGTGTTGGGTGAAAAATGTATATCATGGAACACTCTGGACATATGAAAAATGAAACATGTGAACCAACGACTCCGCCAACCCACGACTCCATAATTGTTGGGTCTAAAATGTATATGGTGGAAGTGTTAGGTGCAAAAAGTATATCACGGAACAAGCTGGACATGAGAAATGAAAAATAAAAATAAGTTTCACCTTTATTATCATAAAAAAAATCAAAATTTCAAAATTTCAAATTTACATTTAAAAACGTTAAAAATAATATTGAATAAAATTTAAATAATTGTTTATTCTATTCATTAAGTAAAAAATGTTATAGCATTATATAAATTACTATAAATCTTGGTACAATGTTATAATATTCTATAAATTACTCACTCTCATGTATATGACGGAATTGTTGGGTGCAAAATATATATGACGGAAGTGTTGGGTGAAAAATGTATATCACTGAATACGCTGGACATGAAAAATGAAAAATGTGAACCGACGACTCCGTAATCTTTGGGTGCAAGATGTATATGACATAAGTGTTGGGTGCAAAATGTATATCACGGAACAAACTGTACATGAAAAGTGAAAATTAAAAATAAATTTCACCTTTATTATCATAAACAAAATCAAAATTCCAAAATTCCAAATTTACATTTAAAAACGTTAAAAATAATATTGAATAAAATTTAAATATTTGTTTATACTATTCATTAAGTAAAAAGTGTTATAGCATTATATAAATTACTATAAATCTTGGTACAATGTTATAATATTCTATAAATTACTCAGTCTCATGTATATGACATAATTGTTGGGTGCAAAATGTATAGGACGGAAGTGTTGGGTGCTGGGTGCAAAATGTATATCAAGGAACATGTTGGACATGAAAAATGTGAATCCGCAACTCCGCCAACCCGCGACTTCGTTATTGTTGGGTGAAAAATGTATATGACGGAAGTGTTGGGTGCAAAAAGTATATCATGGAACAAGCTGGACATGAAAAATGAAAATTAAAAATAAATTTCAACTTTATTATCATAAACAAATTCAAAATTCCAAAATTCCAAATTTATATTTAAAAACATTAAAAATAATATTGAATAAAATCTAAATATTTGTTTATAGAATTTATTAAGTAAAAATTGTTATAGCATTATATAAATTACTATAAATCTTGGTACAATGTTATAATATTCTATAAATTAAAATGTTATAATATTCTATAAATTACTTAGTTTCATATATATGACGGAATTGTTGAATGCAAAATGTATATGATGGAAGTGTTGGGTGAAAAATGTATATCACAGAACATGCTGGACATGAAAAATGAAACATCTGCGACTTGTAATTGTTGGGTGCAAAATGTATATGGCGGAAGTGTTGGGTGCAAAAAGTTTATCACTGAACAAGATGGACATGAAAAATGAAAAATAAAAATAAATTTCATCTTTATTATCATAAACAAAATTAAAATTCCAAAATTCCAAATTTACATTTAAAAACGTTAAAAATAATATTGAATAAAATTTAAATAATTGTTTATACTATTCATTAAGTAAAAAATGTTATAGCATTATATAAATTACTATAAATCTTGGTACAATGTTATAATATTCTATAAATTAGTCAGTCTCATGTATATGACGCAATTGTTGGGTGCAAAATGTATATCACTGAACAAGTTGGACATGAAAAATGTGAACTGGCGACTCCGTAATTGTTGGGTGCAAAATATATATGACGGAAGTGTTGGGTGTAAAATGTATATCACGGAACAAGCTGGACATGAAAAATAAAAATTAAAAATAAATTTCACCTTTATTATCATAAACAAAATCAAAATTCAAAAATTCCAAATTTACATTTAAAAATGTTAAAAGTAATATTGAATAAAATTTAAATATTTGTTTATCCTATTTATTAAGTAAAAAGTGTTATAGCATTATATAAATTACTGTACATCTTGGTACAATGTTATAATATTATATAAATTACAATGTTATAATATTCTATAAATTACTAAGTATCATGTATGTGACGGAATTGTTGGGTGAAAAATATATTTAAGGTAAGTGTTGGGTGCAAAATGTATATCACTGAACAGGCTAGACATGAAAAATGAAACATATGAACCCACGACTCCACCAACCCCCGACTCCGTAATTGTTGGGTACAAAATATATATGACAGAAGTGTTGGCTACAAAAATTATATCACGGAACAAGATCGACATGAAAAATGAAAAATAAAAATAAATTTCATATTTATTATCATAAACAAAATCAAAATTTCAAAATTCCAAATTTACATTTAAAAACGTTAAAAATAATATTGAATAAAATTTAAATAATTGTTTATACTATTTATTAAGTAAAAAGTGTTACAACATTATATAAATTATTATAAATCTTGGTACAATGTTATAATATTCTATAAATTACTCAGTCTCATGTATAAGATGGAAAAATGTGAATCCGTGACTGGACATGAAAAATGAAAAATTGAACCTGCCACTGGACATGAAAAATTAAAATTAAAATTAAATTTCACCTTTATTATCATAAACAAAATCAAAATTCCAAATTTACATTTAAAAATGTTAAAAATAATATTGAATAAAATTTAAATATTTATTTATACTATTCATTAGGTAAAAAGTGTTATAGCAATATATAAATTACTATAAATCTTGATACAATGTTATAATATTCTATAAATTATAATGTTATAATATTCTATAAATTACTGAGTCTAATGTATATAATGGAATTTTTGGGTGCAAAATGTATATGACGGAATTGTTAGGTGCAAAATGTATATGACGGAAGTGTTGGATGCAAAATGTATATCACAGAACACGCTGGACATGAAAAATGAAAAATGTGAACCCGGGACTCCGCCAACCCGCAACTGGACATGAAAAATGAAAATTAAAAATAAATTTCACATTTATTATCATAAACAAAATCAAAATTCCAAAATTCCAAATTTACATTTAAAAACGTTAAAAATAATATTAAATAAAATTTAAATATTTGTTTATACTATTCATTAAGTAAAACGTGTTATAGCATTATATAAATTACTATAAATCTTGATACAATATTATAATATTCTATAAATTATTTAGTCTCATATATATGACAGAATTGTTGGGTGCAAAATGTATATGACAGAAGTGTTGGGTGCAAAATGTATATCACGAAACAAGCTGGACATGAAAAATGAAAAATGTGAACCCACGACTCTGCCAACCCGTGACTCCGTAATTGTTGGGTGCAAAATGTATATGATAGAAGTGTTGGGTGCAAAATGTATATCATGGAACAAGTTGGACATGAAAAATGAAAAATATGAACCCGCGACTCTGTAATTGTTGGGTGCAAAATGTATATGATGGAAGTGTTGGGTGCAAAATGTATATCACAGAACAAGTTGAACATGAAAAATGTGAACCCGCGACTCCATAATTGTTGGGTGCAAAATGTATATGGCGGAAGTGTTGGGTGCAAAATGTGTATCACAGAACAAGCTGGACATGAAAAATGAAAAATAAAAATAAATTTCACCTTTATTATCATAAACAAAATCAAAATTCCAAAATTTCAAAACGTTAAAAATAATATTGAATAAAATTTAAATAATTGTTTATACTATTGATTAAATAAAAAGTGTTATAACATTATATAAATTACTATAAATCTTGGCACAATGTTATAATATTCTATAAATTATTCAGTCTCATGTATATGAAGGAATTGTTGGGTGCAAAATGTATATGATAGAAGTGTTGGGTGCAAAATGTATATCACGAAACACACTAGACATGAAAAATGAAAAATATGAACCAACTACTCCTCCAACCGTCGACTCAGTAATTGTTGGGTGCAAAATGTATATCATGGAACAAACTGGTCATGAAAAATAAAAATAAATTTCACCTTTATCATCATAAACAAAATCAAAATTCCAAAATTTCAAAATTCCAAATTTACATTTAAAAACGTTAAAAATAATATTGAATAAAATTTAAATATTTGTTTATACTATTCATTAAGTAAAAAGTGTTATAACATTATATAAATTACTATAAATCTTGGTACACTGTTATAATATTCTATAAATTACTCAGTCTCATGTATATGCGGAAATTGTTGGGTGAAAAATGTATATCACGGAAGTGTTGGGGTGCAAAATGTATATCACGGAACATGCTAGACATGAAAAATGAAAAATCTGAACCCGCGACTCCACCAACCCACGACTCTGTAATTGTTGGGTGCAAAATGTATATGACTGAAGTGTTGGATGCAAAAGGTATATCACAGAACAAGATGGACATGAAAAATGAAAAATATAAATAAATTTCATTATCATAAACAAAATCAAAATTCCAAAATTTACATTTAAAAACTTTAAAAATAATATTGAATAAAATTTAAATATTTGTTTATACTATTCATTATGTAAAGGTACAATGTTATAATATTCTATAAATTACTTAGTCTCATGTATATGACGGAATTGTTGGGTGCAAAATGTATATGACAGAAGTGTTGGGTGTAAAATGTATATCACAGAACAAGCTGGACATGAAAAATAAAAAATAAGAACCCGCGACTCCGTAATTGTTGGATGCAAAATGTATATCACGAAACAAGATGGACATAAAAAATGAAAAATAAAAATAAATTTCATTCTCATAAACAAAATCAAAATTCCAAATTTACATTTAAAAACCTTAAAAATAATATTGATTAAAATTTAAATAATTGTTTATACTATTATTAAGTAAAAAGTGTTATAGCATTATATAAATTACTATAAATCTTGGTACAATGTTATAGCAACCCACGCATTTAATCCCACTCCAACCCGGCATACGCTGCCATGGATCACTTGTTAATATGTGATAGTGTTTTGTTAAATTTTATTCAATTAATTATTCAAATTTATTTTTTATTTTTCATGTGCAGCTTGTTCCATGATATACATGTTAAGTAAACATTTAAGGCTGTGAGGCCTGTTAAGTAAACATTTAAGGCTGTTAGAACCATCCAAGGGTCTCACACTATGTAAACATTTAAGAAAGAATGCGTGTGGCACGCTTTACGTATGTTAAGTACTTAATAATAATAAAACATAGACAAACCTTGGATACGCTAGCATATCAAACATTGGGATAAATTTAGCTAGTAGAAAATACTAAGACAAACATTCCAACTAATGCTAGCATTAATTCACCTTCAAGAAATGCATAAAAAAATATATGATTCAAAAAGACTGTATACGATCAAAAAGTTTGGATATATTAACATATAAAACATTGGGAATAGCAAAGCCAACAATAAGACCTCCAATCTATTATCCAATCAGATCATGACATATATGGTACTTTTTATTATATTAAAATCAATGCTTTTTGTTCCTTAGTTCCAACATTAGATATTATGCAAATATTCGTGGTCAACGAACAAACTAATACTAGGTCAACGAATTATTGATCGCTATAGTCCCTCTATGCCTATGGCAGGGACTAATAAAAAGATTGTAGGAGCAAATTGGATAAATCCCAACCTTTTGACTTTGTCCTCGGCTTCCGACAACAATCTTCATTTCCGTACAGTCGTACAGTTGCAGTTGAAACAAAGGCGCAAGTCCCACTCGTGTGCATGGATTTTTGGGTCCACCCTTTTCTTTGGTGACAGCAATATCCAAACTTGTATCGGATCTTTTGATGGTAATTTTAATATTAATGTAGTTTTGTTTTAATTTTAGATTTATAAAATTTTGAAATGGTCAAATCTTCTGAATTTTAAAATTTTCAATTATTTAAATTAAATTTATATTACTTCTCATTTTACTCAACTTTATAGAATTATCATTATATTATAAAAATTAATTTTTATATTCCATCATAAATATTAATTTTTATATGATTTGTAAAACAATTTTATTGTTAAATGAATTTATTAGTGTACAATTAGGGATTGTTCATAGTGAAGGAAACAAAAGCGACTCTATTTTTTACTGTAAAACCGCAAATCATATAAGCCTCAACAATTTTGTTAAATAAATTTATTAGAGTGTACAATTAGGGATTGTTGATAGTGCAGCAGGCAAAAGCGATCTAATTTTTATTATAAAACGGAAAATCATATAAGCCCTCAACAATGTTTTACAATATAAACCAATTATTATGATGAAAAAATCATTTCTTAATTTATAAAATATTTCCAACATTGGCCATTAGGGTTTTGCATAAATGGGAATAAATTATACATGAACCATTAGAATGTGAACATAAATCTTTGGGGTCAATGGATCGTTCTGAAACTGCTCAAAGTCCACATCTATATATATCATATAAGTATTACAGATTTATAATTGCAATGAAGATTTATAATTACATACATTGGAGAGTGATTGTAATGTTTTGGACTATGTTGTGTTTTTTCCATAAGTTGTGGCAAGTAAACTTGTTTACAATATGGCAAGCAAGAACATCCATTTAACATCCATTAATGAGTAGATCTTTTATCTTTCTGGAGCTCTGTTATTTAGATAGAGTTAGTTGTATTTATTGCAGTCTATATATATTCGAAGAAGTCTGAAAACACAAGCTCTGTGTTTGAAATTTTGTAGAAGTTGTTAGAGTTGAAGCTCTGTATAGTTTCATATTTTTTTTTGAAAATACCTTCTCTTTGTTTTTGTGCAAGCTTAAGTAGGTTCATAAGTTCTTGAATCTTCACTCAAGTATACATGTGAGTTTATCTGCTAAGAGTAATACAATGTCACTTTTATTTCAAGAATTTTTGTTATTAAGTGTTATCATCACAATGTGCAGTCTACAGCGCGATAAGACGATAGGTCTTGAGAGCTCATCAACGAAGGATTTAACTATGTAGTCTTTGCAACTACGTTTTGTAGAGTTCTGGGATCTAGCATCAGAGTAGGTTTCAAGAGCAATTTTAAAGAGGATCAACTTTGTTGTAAGGTGAAATCATGGCTTCTACTTCAAATCTGCAACCTCCCACTTTTACAGGAAAAAATTATGAGTTATGGTCCTTGACCATGAAGGCATTATTTCGGGGTCAATATGTATGGGATATAATTGAAAATGGCTACGTGGAACCATATCAGGCAACGCACAATTCCCTCACACAAGTTGAGAAGGATGCCTTGAAAGATCAAAGAAATAAGAATGGAAATGCAATGTTTTACATACATCAAGCCATGCATGAGAGAATACTCCCAAGAGTAGCATCAACAAAGCAAGCCAAATAAGCATGGGACATATTACAAACTTATATCAAGGTATGGACAAAGTCAAGACTTCAAAATTACAAGTTCTTAGAAGAGATTTTGAAACTCTGTCAATGAAAGACACATATTCACTAGATTCTTTTTACACCCATGTTATTGGCATCATAAACCAGATTAAGTCTCATAGAAAAACCATAGAGGATAGTTAGGTTGTTGAGAAAGTAATTAGGATTATTCCTCCTAAATTTGATCCTCTTGTTGTGACTTTAGAAGAGAACAAAGACCTGATA
>JASDQU010250446.1:0-16354 GCA_032191745.1 Picea mariana | reverse complement strand
GCCCCCGAAGGAAAAATTGCCTTGTAAAAGTATATTATAATTTCATTGTAAATCTGGACCGTTCATTATAAGGTCGCAGATATAACGATAGAGATTATGTTAGGGTTTTTTTTCCCTAGAAGGCAACCCTCTTTTATGAGGGAAATGTATCGCGGCTATGGATGGTGGTGAATATTGTATTCTGAGAGAGGAGACTGCGAGAGAAAGAAGAGGACGTTACAATGGGTTTTGCTGTAGGTTGTATCCCTTCATTTGCTGGATAATAATAAAGGAAGGACCTGGCAATTTCTCTGGTGGACGTAGCCCACCCTGAGTGAACCACGTAAATATGTGTCTCTCTTGTATTGTGTGTCTTCTGTGTTTTGTTTCTGCATTTGTTTTATTTTATTGCTCCACTGTCCTGTTTTTCTAACATTTATAAATACAATTACACAAGGAAATGGGCTTAAATTATTTAAATGAGAAAGGATCATCATATTTTGGAATTGAATGGAGCAAACATCTTCCTAGAATCCCTATAATATTGAATCACTCTCAACAAATATTCTTCAATAGTCTCATTAAAACCCAAGAAAAGCTCCACATGCATGTTATCACCCAAACGTTGATCACCTAGACCAAAAAGCTGGGTTTACCGAAATACACCATTTATACTATGGGTATCATATGTCTAAACCCACTTTTACATCATTTTCCACTATTATAACTTAAGGAACCACTTTTCCTAAAGTTATTTTTATTTCCTAAAGTCATAAAACACTTTTATAACTTTTTCCTCTTGAAATCAACCAAAAAGAAAAATAAAATAAAATAAAAGACCAAAACCTTAAAAGTAATGGTTAAAATTGATATGATATTTTATTATCATGACCATGTCAAGGATAACCATTATTTTTCTTATAAATTACATAGGTCCCTTCCATTTTCTCATCCATCATCCATTGAAAGTAACGAAGTGTTGTCGAAATTTCTCTAGAACCATATCACCTATTATGCTTCATGAGATATTTTGGCCATAACTACTATCACTTTCAGCCTTAAACAGAGGAGACAAGATACACATTCAGGAAACAAAAACAACCCTCCCAATGAGGAGGTCAAGGAGTCCATCTTATCCAATAAATCCTCCACATGTGCATGTAAGTATGTTCCTTCTATTGGAAACGACAAAATTATTTCATTCTTAATTTTTTTTTTTCCGTTCATGGGTTATTCTTTTTCATTGTTGTTCTTTACTTTTATCATAAATAATGAAAATAGTAGAATGAAATATCTTCATAGAATTTAGGTTTTCTAGGTTTGTTTTCTTTTTTTGTCTGTGATCTAGCACAACCACTAATTTTGTAGTATTTTATAACCATTGTTGCATATTTTACACAATAGATTGGTGACTCTATTGGGGTTCTAAGACATCTCTTAATCCCTGGTTGTGGGTAAAACCCATTTCCTCCCTTTTTAATTCCATTTTTTGAATCTTTTTTTGTTTGCTGTTACTTTCTATGCAGTGTTTGCAAGAACCAGGTGTCAGAAAGCACTGAAATCTGATTCAAAGACCAACTCACAACTATCTTGAAACCCTCAAATGACAACACACCTTATGGTTTCATTAAGTGTTTTGAACAACACACTTTTTGGCCCGTTATCTGCATTTATCAACATAGGAACAAGGGGAAAAATCCGCATTGCCAGTGCAAATTTCTAGGTGAGTTTCTGCAAGGGCTCTTGAAACTCAGTTTTTTAATTTTAGGGTTTTATTCCAACTTTTTAAGTGTTCTTTAGGGCATGAAGGTTTATTTTTTAATTGTTTTGCTATATATTAGGTATTTTATTTAATAAATTTATTAGGATTGAGAAGAAAACCCCCTACGGTTTCTAGTACCTTTCCTCGCCATATTTCTTTTGGATTGTACTTTCATATTTATGTTACAATAAGTTTAGAATGAGAACCCTAGATTGCTAGTATGCCATTAGGAATTTATTTTTACATAGATCTTGGATGAATAAAAACATACTCCCTTGACCTAGTATTTGTCCTAGAGTTAGATTTGTGTGAGAAGCCATTACTTTTCTATTTCTAGCCTTCTTTTTTTTTCTCTCTTTTATAATTGTAGGTTAATTTTCTATGTCGTTTTAGATTTCCATTTATTTCATAATTGAAAAGTCTCTTAGCAAAAGAAAAAAGTATCAGAGGATCCCTAGTATTTTACTTGCTAATAGAGGATTTATTTTTTGAAATTGTTGCTTGTGAGACAAAGAGTAAAGTATATTGTTTTTTATTTTGAAATTTAAATATTTGCAAGAACATTTTAGTTCTGAAGGGTAACTTATATAAATAAAAGTTAATTTCATTTAGTACTTATCTTTGTTAGTTGCCTATTATTTTAGATTTCAAATAATTGCAATTTACTTCCATTTACAAGCATTTTCATTTCAAGTTAGTCACACCACATGTGCACACATCCCACAAATTAAAGTTTATCCTTGCTTCATGATGCCAAGATCAACCTAATAATTAACCCTCTAATCTAACACACATAAGCCCACTTGGGAATAAAAAAAATATTGTAGTTGGGTTAGGACTCTGGGGATATGCATATGAATAATTCCCTTTAGTCATTTGAAATTGAAACATAGAGGTTGAATAATAGGGAACTTTCAAAATCCTTTCTAATGAAAATGGTCCCAACCCATTTGGTAATAGGCACACTCTTTTAGAGTGGATAATTTCAAGGTCTAGATTGGATGTATGATTGAGACTCCTTGCTATTTCATTATTGAATATCCCTAGACCATTAGATTTCATCTTGAAGGTAAGGAAACCTATCACGCGTGTCTATGAAGAGGTATCTTAGTGGCCATACTACTAGGTATCCTTGCTCAGGTGTCTCTCGCAGGAGGGGGGGCACCTGGGACAAATTTATACAAACCATTAGGATCTCATCACCCAGTGTATCCTAGTTATAATTGTCTCTTTCATACCTTCACTCACCCACACGAGGACCTTACTACCCTTGTTGTTGGTTGATTGGAAGGACCTTATCTATATACTAGGTTTTGTTTGAGCACATCTAGTTTATCTTACAGGCTAGAGTCATTTATGTTTATAGTACAAAGATACTTGAGTTAGGGTATATTTATTTTGATTCAAACAAAATTATACCCACTTGTTGCACCACTTGAGCACGTAGTGTGTGTATTGTTTGATCACTTATTTTCTTAATTCATTGCTTTGTTCTATTAACCTTTTGATTATATTTTTGCATCTTTAGGGTGGTATTTTCATCTGGACACCATAACTCCCTCTAGGAGACAATCTCATTGACTACGAGACCTTTGACCTAAGTTTCCTATTAGACACAATATCTTCCCAATTGGATGAAACATGGTTCCTCACTCTAAACCATCTTTGGTGTTAGGGACCTAACCTCCCTAACTCCTCACGTAGGTAGAATAATATATTTTCCATGTAATAAAGGCTAATATTAATAAGGCCTAGTAATAAGGAAGAATAAGTCAAATGCAAGAAGACCTAATATAAGCTTCTGCTTCTAGAAGATCTTCCTCTAGATTGTTATTTTGGTAGATAGTTTTAGTATAAATAGGAGTCAAGGGCATGACAAGTTTTTTTCTTGAGAATTATTGTAATAGAGCGTTGCTCTGTTGGAGGTTGCCCCCTTGGAGAGGAAAGTGAACATTGTTTCCTATCAATAAAGGTATTATTCTGGTGTTGTGGTTTCATCTATTGTGTTGTTCTGTTGTTATTATCTGCAATATTTCTATTTTCGACTATTATAATAGATTTGGTACCTTACAAGTGGTATCAGAGCACTTTCCTTCACAAAAAATTGTGGGTTATTTTTTTCAGGGTAGATATGTATTTCGACGTCTTAAAGCTACAAAGATCTGTCGTTCAGTGCATAAATCAGTGATTCGGGAAACATACATGCATGAACTACAAGTGGTACTTAATCACACATTGTTGGACACCCTTGTAACCCCTATTGGTGCCCCTTCAAGTGGTAGTGCATCATACAACACATGTATACAAATTGACCTAGATATCCTGAAGCCCTCCATAGATAAACCAATCTTCCACTTGAATACTATAGTTCCATTGAGAACATCACTTGGGGAGATACTCTATAGTACATGGGTAGTAGGGTAGTGTAGATAAGGGCACGGTCTAGCCTCCTTAGTTGGTGCCCTGCGATATTGGGTTGAGTACTACTGTTGAACCCCACATGTATATCAGAGAGCTATAGAACAGGGAAAACCTTTTTCTTTAGAAAACTTGAATACCCTAACCCTTGGGATGGAAACAAAAACAGAAGAGACAAGATCTATTGTCGTGCAACTGTACCTCCTACATTTTGGTTGCGAAATTCCTACACATTTCTTCATGTTAAGCATTTATCCATTTTGTCACTGCAATATTACTCAAATTAGATTATAACTCTGCAGGAGCAAAAAAAAAAAAGTTTGGATCCTTCCTACACCATTATTTGAGACCTATTCCATTGGATTCCTCTCTTTTCCCGATCGCAGTCATACCTATCATTTTTCAACAAATTGTTTTTCCCATGGACCCGACCCCTTCCTCACACCCCTACTTGGCATCTATCCCATTGACTTCATCTCTTTTCATTGATCATAGTGGTACCATTCACCAATAACCACTTTCTATGTGGTCCCACTTTCCCCCCTATCTCATCCCCACGACCCACATTCGCAACCAAGATTGGGGACAACGTCTCATCGCCTTGGACAAAGCTCATGAACAAACCTGGATTGATATTTCTTCCATTACTTCCAGTATTGGTAACCTCAACTCCTGGCTTACTCCGTTCGAATCACTTTCCACGTCCATCACTCAATTGACCACCATGTATCAACAATGCCAGGACACATTGAACAATTTGACAACCTTCTTTAAGCCCACCCCAGATCCTTTCTCTTCTTCCATACCTTATAACTCTGAAGGTCATGAATCCTCCTAGTCCACCTCTTTTCCTTCCCACCACTTTCAGTGGGACATGTGTCCCCCTTGCGTGGAGGTGAACAAATTTGATGGCTCGGATCCCACAGGCCGAGTCACTCAAATGGAACACTATTTCTCTTTGTACAATATTACTGGTGAGTTGGCCAAAATCAGGTATGGTGTTCTCCATCTAGATCTAGAACATTGGCAATGGTGGCTATGGGGAAAAAATGTTCGTCAATGGTATGTGGCTTGGACACAATTTATTGTAGAGATTTATAAATGCTTTGACACTGACACCCACCATTTAGGTCATTTGATAAAGTTGAAACAATATGGCATAGTGGAAGACTTTATAGCTACTTTTGAGTGATTGGATTTCCTCACAAAGGGCATGTCAGATGATTTTTTTCCGAGAATGATTTATTAGTGGCCTCAAGGATGCGATTTGTGCCCACATCCCCATGGCTCGCCCTTAGAGTTGGGTGGAAGCTACTAAAAGAACTAAGGAAGCACAATAGGCTGTCTCTTCTCAAACCATAAAACCCTCATTTATTCCTTGCCCTAAACCAGTCACCCCCACTCCTCCTTCTACTCCACTAAAGATCCATAAATTGACCCAAGAAGAAATGGTTGAACACCAAATCAAGGGCCTTTGTTATAATTGTGATGACAAATATTTTTTTGGGCACAAGTGTAAGGAACACAATTTTTTTCTGGCCATCTCTGAGGATGTTTATGAAGAAGATGTCGATGCTCCCCCTTTGGCTAAGTCACCTAAACCCACTGACCTGACTCCACCTTCCGACCCTCTAGAAGTTGAACTGGTCATTTCCCTGAATGCTCTCATTAGATTCTCTACTCCCCAAACCCTCAAGCTAATTGTTTACATTAAGCATCAGAAGGTATTCATCCTCATTGACAGTGGAAGCACCCATAATTTTATTCATTTCTGCATTTCCCAAGAAAATAATTGTTATATTCGAGCAGTCAACAACTTTCAAATCATGATTGCCAATGGCAGGTCCATGAAATGTGGGGAGCATTGTGAAAATATGCATCTCGAAATTGGTTAGTACCACATGAAATATCATATATTTGCTATCGACATGGGTGGTTGTGACATTGTGTTGGGTTTCGAATGGCTAAGGACTATGGAACCAATTATCATGGATTTTAAAGAATTAACCATGCAATTCAACCAGGAGGGCTGACAATATAAGTTCCAAGGAATCATCGCAGGTTCCCCTAAGATCATCAGTTCCCATGGCATGGAAAATCTCCTCAAAAAAGTTCATTCCGACATTATTTCACAACTCCATTCCATTCACGCCACTGAGACACCCTCTGTGCCTCCTAACCTCCAATCGATCCTCTTCAAACATCAATCTATTTTTTCCATTCCCAGGTAATTCCTCCTTCCCGTGGTGTTCATGATCATTCCATTACCCTCGTCCCTGACATCCTTCCTCCCGATGTTCATCCCTATCGTCATCCATTTTACCAAAAAAATGAAATTGAGAAAATTGTTCAAGAATTTCTTTCCACAAGCATTATCCGTCCTAGTACTAGCCCCTATTCTTCTCTTGTGGTCATGGTACTTAAGAAAGAAGGCTCTTGGCGCATGTGTCCTGAATTTTGTTCTCTCAACAAACTCATTATTAAAGACAAATTTTTCATTCCTGTCATTGATGATTTCTTGGATGAATTAAGTGGTGCCCCATTCTTTACTAAACTTGATCTTCGTTTTGGATACCACCAGATACGTATGAAAGAGGAAGGCATTTATAAGACTGCATTTCAAACTCATGAGGGCCATTATGAGTTCTTGGTCATGCCCTTTGGCTTGTGTAATTATCCCTCCACTTTCTAAAGCCTCATGAATCATATCTTCCATTCTTTTCTCTGTTATTTTGTCTTAGTTTTCTTTGATGATATTCTCACTATAGAAAAACCTGGACATCCCATCTTGCTCATGTGGATCGAGTTCTTCATCTACTCTCTTATCACCAATGTTTCCTCAAACAATCTAAATGTGTTTTTGGAGCCTTAGAAGTAGAGTAATTGGGTCATATTGTGGGCAAGGTAGGTGTCAGTGTAGATCCTAAGAAGATTGAAGCTATGCAGGATTGGCCTCGCTCCAAGACTCTCAAAAGATTGCATGGTTTTATGGGTTTAATAGGCTATTATTGCAAGTTTGTGAAGAATTATGGAAATATTGTGGTGCCTCTCATTTCTCTCCTTAAAAAGAATTCTTTCACTTGGACTCTAGTAGTTAATTAGGCCTTTCAAGTCTTGAAGTCAGCTATGTGCACCACTCATATCTTGTCCCTTCCTTACTTGGCAAAGAAATTTGTGATGGAATGTGATACTTTTGGGAGAGGAGTTGGAGCAATCCTTATGCAATATGACTGACCTTTGGCCTTTACAAACAAACAATTGTCAGAGAAACATTTGGGCCGATCAATCTATGAAAAGGAAATGTTGTCTATTATGCATGCATTGGATCTCTAGCACCCTTATCTATTAGGGAAACACTTCCAAATTAATACAAATCATCAGAGCCTCATGTATTTTTTGGAGCAACGTCCTTCATCCCTGGATAAACAAAAATGGGTGACTAAGCTATTTGGATATGATTATGAGATCATTTATGAGAAAGGAAAATAAAATGTGGTTGTTGAAGCTCTTTCAAGAAAATATGAAGATGAAGGGTCCCTTTTTCCCCTCTCCTTCACTATACCAGATTTGGTCCAAGTTGTTCGCCAAGAATGGCTGCAAGATCCCCAAATTTTGCATCTGATCCAACAATTTCAAGATAATTCACCAGTTTTCCAAGAGTACTCTTGTCACAATGATGAGCTTCGCTACAAAGGTCGTCTTTATTTAAGTAAACAGTCACAACTTAAATCTACGGTGCTTTTTGAGCTTCATGCTACACCCATAGCTGGGCACTTGGGGTTTACCAAAACCTATGAATGGGTTAAACGCTCTTTTTTCTAGGATGGTATGAAACATGATGTTCGTACTTTTGTGGAAAAATATGATTGTTGTCAACGTAATAAGGGAGAAACAGTGAAATACCCTAGCACACTACAATCCCTTACGATTCCACCTGCTATTTGGAGGTATATCTCTATGGATTTCATTGTTGGCTTACTTAAATTGAGAAATAAGTCAGTCATCATGGTGGTAGTTGATTGTCTTTCCAAGTATGTTCATTTATGTTCTCTTCAACACCCATTTACTGCTTCCATGGTGTCTCAACTTTTCATGGATCATGTCTTCAAGCTTCATGGCATGCCTCATTCTATTGTTTCTGCTAGGGATCCCACTTTCACCAGCAATTTTTGGCAATAAATGTTTAGGCTACAGGGAACCTAATTGCATCTCAACACTGCCTATCATCCCCAGACTGATGGTCAAATTGAAGTTGTTAACAAGTGTTTGGAAACATATTTGAAGTGTTTTGCATCTAAAAGGAAAAATCATTAGGCTCAATGGTTACCACTAGTTGAATGGTGGTACAACACTTCTTACCATACAACTACTCGCATGACTCATTTTGAAGTAGTATATGGACAAAAGCTACCTTTAGTTCTCTCATACATGCCCAGTGTCGTGGAGGTCCAGGAGGTTGACCAAACTCTTACAGTTTGAGAGGCCATTCTTTGTACCCTAAAAGAGAATTTGGTCATGGCTCAGAATCGCATGAAGCAACAAGCAGATCAAGGTCCCTCATAACGTCAATTTGCTAAAGGAGACTAGGTGTTTCTTCAACTACAACCTTATAAGAAGACTTAACTAAAGGCCGACCATTGTAAGAAATTGGCGCCAAATTTTATGGTCCTTATATAGTTTTCAAGCATGTGGGACATGTGGCCTATTAGTTAGCTTTACCCAGTCATTCTAAGATTTATCCTATTTTTCATGTCTCATGCTTAAACAAGGTGATTGGAACTGTTGGAACACATATAATTCTACAATTTTGATCTTTATATCCCTCATCTCATGAAAATATATCTTTCCCAAAGAAAAGGTAACTTAGAAAATAACTTTCGAATTTTAAATCAAATTCATTTATGGTTAATTAGTAATAAGGCGCGCATGATATCCGTCGTTGATGAGTTTTTCCCTTTTTGATCGAATGAACCTAATACCTTCAGAGTTCTGGAGCTGCCTGAATTTTAAAGAGGCAAATCACTAAAGGTCTCTTTGAAGCTTCGTGCTTCGGGCGTTTCAATAAGTCTTAACGATAAAAAACTCTGAAACCCCGAAACCCGAAGGTATCTACTTTCGACTTTTCCTAAACCTTTTAAAAGATGCAAGTTGTAGGACACGTGTATCTTTTGAGCCTTCCTTGAGTTGACACATGGCACCCATTTCTGATACTTTCGCTTGAAGATTCATACGATTCCAAGTAACACGTGGCGCCTCCCTTTTCTCGACACTTCATCTAACACGTCACTACGAAAGATGATCCTTTGGGAATTTAACAAAGAATGAATTCACGAATCACCGAAGTGTCAAAATGATGAGGTGTTAAACCTTAATTAATTAAGTTAATCATGGTCAAGAGATAATTAATGACTTCACAATTCAGAGTTCGGACGTTTATCCTGTATCGTATCCCAAAACCTCTGAAGTCCAAATTTATGAAATACTTAAAATTGAATATGATTAATTAAGGCTTAAGATCGATTATCGGATAATTAATCACTTCATAGTTTCGGGTTTCGGGGATTCCCTCTCGAGATACATTAAAATTTCCCGAAGTCTGAACTCCTGAAATACTTGAAGTTTACACACCTTTTTTAAACATGATTAATTAAGGTTTTAAAATCAATTATCCAGGGATTAACCTTCGCAGATTCAGGATTCGAGAAATTCTCACTCTGTCTCATCTAAAAATATTGAACACGAACTACCGAATATTAATGAAATTTATGACTAATTTAGGGTAATGATTCAAATGCAGATTGCGGATCGCCAGGTAGACATTTCCATTAAAGTTAATAAATTTTTTCGTGAGTGAAGCTATGCAGAAATCAATGTATCTGATTTGAATATAAGCACTTGGATTTTGAATTCATTTTCACCTTCTGCAATTAGCAAGCTTTATCAGTTTAAAAAGCTCACGGATTTTCTCTACAACAGATAACCTCACTCGATTTCTTAGAGATTATGGCACCACGGAAAATGATGAAAAATCCTGATGCGGCTGGCGAAGATTCAAACCCAAGCGCAGACGTTCTGTCGGACACCATGCTGCAAGCCATAGAAACTGTTAAATCTTGGACGCAGGTGTTCAAGGTTCTAGAACAAGAAATCATCAACTGTCTAGAGGAATCTACTGAAGAATAAGACGATACTTATGTAGCTAAGCTCAGACATATAGCGCAGTCAGAACTGCACAAAATAACAGCACAATCGAGACTCATGCCTTACAACGACATGATAAGTTGGGCCTTGGAGCACGTCGACATCCAGACTAGGAGCATTGTCAACCATCAAAAGGTCGTTGTCGGTTCTTTCCGACCAGAACATATGGAAGTAATGTAAAAACTATCCTCTAATGCTAGATATACGTTCAATGTTGCATTCATTCTGGAGTTTGAGCAGAAGGAGTGCGTCTAGTATGCCAGAAACTATCCCGAGATAATCAAGTCTTGGTGGAGGAACCCAGAGAAGTTCAGAACCGACGCTCATGGTATGTATTCCATAACGTCTCTGGACATTCCCATGGTGTATGTAGCCCTGATGCTATGTCGATTGTTCGGAAAGAAGAGTCCCACACATTTCTTGGTGGAATGGGTATCCCTCATGCACTAGGTAGCAGAGGGTTTTACTTTTAATTGGACCAAAATGTTGTCCGATAACTTGGCCAAAGAGATTGTAGAATATAAAACAATGAAGTCAAAGGGACAACCTGCCCCCTTTTATATGTTGGCATATATCATGGATGCCATCTGTTTCATGACACCTTTCCCATTGATGAATTGGAGCTAGACTCCGACCAGTGTCGAGCCCATTCATTTCTACCATTCCAAGCTATGGGAAGAAAAAGCCAAGGATTTCTTTTATGAAATCTGCCACAATGTTGTGATCCTATTCACATAGCCCTGTATGGCCACCCACCTCCTCCAATTTCAGACCGGATTATGGGGAATCTGGGTAAGCTAGCAGATTGGTTCATTGAAGAGAACTTCTCCTATATCATATTTTTTGGGTGCTCTGTCCCTCCCCATGCTCTCCCGCAATTTTTACCAGATCAACTGGTATGCAGAGAAATGGCCTACCAGACAGTAACAAGAGGCATCAACAAAGAATTGAAGGCAACACAAAAAAATGTATGGACGAATTTCCCCATTCAGGTTGACATGTTTTCGTTACTGGATTTCGATCACTCCAAAGTGGAGGATGCAACTCTAGAATATGTCAAATTGGTTGACATCGAATTCAAAAGACAGGACCGAAGCAAGATTATGGAAAATCACCTGACCCAATTTAACATGAAAAAATATGTGCATGAAAAATCCCCGTGTGATGAAATATTCAAGGGAGTTAAGTCTTATGAGGAGGTATATGACAGATTCAAAACCCTATCCCTGAATCAACAAGTTGGTTTTATCAGTATTCAGAAGCACAGGTGAAATAGCCTACCCAAGATACTGCAGGGAGAAAAAATAGTCACTCCCCCTTCTCAGGAAGCCAAGTCGACAGGTTCTGAAGCCAGTCACCCTAATAAGCATAAATTCGAGGGAACCCCGAAGAGATTAGAGGTATTGACACATAAATTAGAAGCATCATTGTCAAGCCAGTTAGGCCCCCAAGCAAAAGCCCAACTTGAGGCTTTCCTGAAGCAGGGAAAAAATGCGCCTCCTTCATCACCAACTACCCCTGCTGGTACCTCAAATACAACAGAACAACTGCATTCTATAGATATTGGCACTCCCATTACGTTGTTGAAACCTATGCAATCCAGCTTCGGGACCCCTAATCCTGAGATTGTTTCCGGGAATGATCCTATCCCCATTTTTCCCGAAGAAATGCCTCCTTTAGATTTCTTTTTTAGTAGAAAACAGAAGGCCATCGTCAAAAGGGAATCACACCTGAAAGATGGAGTGATAACTAAAAAGCACATGATGATGTACGACGGTAATGATCGAGACGATTCAGAATTTGCCAAAGAAGTTGCAGGTTCATTTGGTGCTTTTGCCACCGCAAATCAATGGTCTGTAGATAATTTGGCCGAGCAACTACGACATAAGTGCCTATTAGTAGATAATTTACAAAATCAACTATATATCGCTGAGGATTCCATCAGGAATAGGGTGAGTTAGGACTTCAATCAAATAAGAGCTAATGATCAACAACAGATTCAACAGCTTTGAGCCAACCTTGAAGAGCTCCACCAGAGTTCACAAACCAACCAAGGTCGGATTGCTTAGTGTGATGAACTGATAAAGCAATTTCAAGCTAGATTGGACCTAATTGAAGGTACCTCGATAGATCTCTCGGCCTTCCAAACTCTAGCACGAGAAATAAATGAGAAGCTGGAAATTGCCCAGCAAGACCTTTTTATGAAAGTTGATGCCATCCAGAAGTGCTACCAGGCAGTAGACCTTGCTCTGAAAGATATCTATATTAAGGAAAGAGAAACTTGCTTGACCTGTTCTAAGTTTCAAGAAGTCCTCATATTGAGACAGAAAGACAATGTCCCTGACTTCCCTTTTCTTTCTCATTCCGAACAATTAAAAGGTGAGATGGCCCTAAAGGCCCGGGAAGTAAATTTGGTAGAGAGAAAAAGATTAGCCAAGGAGGTAAAGGATGCTTTCTAGGAAGCATTGTCATCATTAGACAAGAGGCTAATCAATTTCGAGGAAAGTAGTATTTCAGAAGCCCTGGGCAAATTGATATTGAAATGAATCAACAGAATTCCAGAAAGAGCAAACAAGAAACTCTAGCAGCCATTCAGGAAATGAGCCAAATTGATATTATTGGGGTAAATAAATGGTCGGTAAGTCCAAGATCACAGTTCCAGGTCACCGCTCAGGAAATAAGAAAGATCCAAGAAAAGCTCTCTCATGTAGAGAGGAAATTATTTACTTTTGAATTAAATGAAACAATTGATCCCTCAAAGTTCGTGGTGAAATTATTAGATAGATGCAACCAATGCATTGAACATGGAAAAACAAGCACAATTGGGAGAAGGATCTATCTGGATGCAGCCACAAGCAGTCTTGTACCATCATGAGTGTCGTCTCTGTCAGCGCACCATCAAGGAATTGTTAGTGCAGTGGAATAATACAACTCCCACAGATGCCACCTGGGAGCCAGCTACCATTCTGAAACAATTTTCTCATCTCAAGCCTTGAGGACAAGGCTATTTTTAAGGGGGAGGGAATGTTAGGGAACTAACCTCCGTAACCCCTCACGTAGGTAGAATAATATATTTTCCATGTAATAAAGACCAATATTAATAAGTCCTAGTAATAAGGAAGAAGAAGATCATCCTCTAGATTGTTCTTTTGGTAGATAGATTTAGTATAAATAGGAGTCGAGGGCGCGAGAAGTGTTTTTATTGAGAATTATTGTAATAGAGTGTTGCTCTACTAGATTTTTCCCCCTCAAAGAGGCGAGTGAACATTGTTTCCTATCAATAAAGGTATTATTCTGGTGTTGTGGTTTCATCTATTGTGTTGTTCTATTATTCTTCTTTGACATATTTATGTTTTCTACTATTATAATAGATCTGCTACCTTACATTTGGGTTCTATCTCTTCTAATTAAAATCCCCCCTCCTCATCAAGGGGTGTTGGTACATCAAGTTCCAGACCTAGTTCTACCCCTTTTGGTCCTTCATCTTCCTCCTTCCCAAGTTTCACCATGGCTAGAACTAATGCTGGAACCAATACTTGAGCCAATGCCAACTGGCCTTCTGTGCCTTTTATAGTAGGTTAAATCTCCATGATTTGACCAAGTTAATAAATGATGCTATCTACCATGATTCCAATTGGACCATTATTCCTAACAATATTTTCTTCGACATCCCCAAGTTTGAGGGTAAACCTAGAGAGAACCCCACCATCCATCTCATGTCCTTCCAACTCCATAATGGAGCATTCCATTAAGTTGAGACTTTTTCAATGTAATTTAATGGGAGGTGTCATCAAATGGTATATAAACCAACCTGAAAATACCCATACAAACTTTGAGTCCATATTAAAGGATTTTCTCACCTTCTTCCAGATTCTAGTCTGCCATGACGTAGGGATACAAATCTTAACCAATTTTTTTTACACCACAATAACACTAAGGAATTATAGACAACACAAAGTTGAAAGAGATGAAAATAAGATACCCAAAATTAATTCAACATATATTTCATCAAAAGATAACTAAGAAAGCATTTACCGAGAATAACAAATCCATTTAATCATGTAAGATAACTTAATAGTAATTTAAATCCTTATTGGATGTCTGAGACATTTAAATAAAAATACAATAATCCATGACAAAGAATAAAGCGTATAGATATTCCTCGAAAAAAAAAATGTATTGAATCCAATCAAAGTTTCTAGAAATTAGCTCTGAAATAGTTCTTCTCTACAATTCTTACCAAAATTCGCTTCAGAGCCAAAATACCATTTATGAGGTCAACCCATTTAATTATAACTTAAAATTACAACTTGTAAAGATAAAAATTAGAAAAGCAAGATTTGGCATGTTGTCATGACATCGATGAACTAGGAGACTGGATGGAAGCATGCTCAACATCATATCAAACCCATTGTTTGAAAAGCTCTTCACACAACCAAATGTACGGGAAAACATGTTGATACATGGGGAAGCTCAAGTTCTCTCTCTTACACAATCTTAAATATCTGAGTATATCTTTATATTTCTAGAAGTAGCAATTCCAGCTTGGAAACAATCTTAATTTCTCTGATGAGCTATTTCTTCATGTGGATGTGGCTTACTAAAGTTATTTCTGTGAATTTTGCTTCTCATTTATGAATTACCTTCTTGAATTCTTCTATCACTTCATTCATTGGTTGAAACTCCTTCGGTTGGTCGAAATTGGGAAAATAGTTTTCCACCATGAATTTGTTAATAGATCCCCAAAATTTTGAACAAGTCTCCCATTCATAATTTTCTTGATCCTAAGATGGTGTGACCAATTCTCCCCAGTGCCATATTGCTCCTTTTATTTTGGTCATCTCATCCTCTGTCAAAATTTTGATATCATGGTTCTCTTCACTACGACCCTTCTGAATGTATTCTGTGTATTCAATCTGATCATGCGTTTTTTCTTGCTTTAAATTCCATCTTAGAACTTCTTTATGCACAATTGACAACTGAAAAGTTTCTTCTTGAATTTATGCGATATTGACAAGGAAATTCCTCTTGACTCGATCATGATCTTTATATATATCTAAAATTTCTTCCACAAATGTTGTGAAAAAATGTAACATCATGTTCTACTGAGCACACTTTTATTGGCTTATTCTTTGAGGACACTTGCGTGCAAGTGATCTGGTTATGGTACATTATGATTTCGTTTTGATTATGACTTATTATGATGATGATGTATTGTGACTTATTGTTATTATGATGTATATGTATTGGCATATATTATTGACGAGTTCTTCTGAGTGCCCAGGACACATGAAACATAGTTACCAACTTAATGAGAACGATGACCTCAAAACGAGAACTCTAGCCCTTAAAACCCATATGTTTGCATAAAAAACATGAAAATCAACCCCCAAATCAAAAAGTGGTGCTACCGGTAGCACCATTTTTTGTAGCTGGGTCAAAATTACACCTTTTTCAAGCATGGGCTTAAATGATCAAACGGTTGCTCAAAAGAAATTTAAAATCAACCCCCAAATCAAAAAGTGGTGCTACCAGTAGCACCACTTTTCCTAACCGGGTCAAAATTACAACTTTTTTCAAGCATGGCCTTAAAACATAAAAAAGTTGCTTAGAAAAACCTTAAAATCAACACCTAAAAAAAAAGGTGAGCTACCTAAAGCAAAATGTTTTTTCTAAATGTTAAAATTGCAGCTAATTACGACCTAATTGAAACTGCGGGCTTGACAACAAATCCCTACACAAATAAAAAACCCAAAATTGGATCCTAAATCGTCACTTGAAAATTTATTTACTAACTTTTTTTTTCTTAAATTTACATTAAAAAATAAATAAAGAGAAAGGAGAAAATCTTCACAAATATATATTTTTTTAATGAAGACAAAAACACATTTAAAAAAATATATTCAAAACCCAAATTTAAAAACAAAACAAAAAAACAAAATTAAAATTTCCACGGAAAACAATAATTTAAAAAAAAATACATTTTTTTGTTAA
>JASDQU010250445.1:0-16355 GCA_032191745.1 Picea mariana | reverse complement strand
TTGTTTCTTTTACTCTTTCCAGCTTGCATGTAGCATCCATCTGCATATCCATTAATGATCAAATATTTCATAATAGGATTCAATCTGATTTCTTCACCTGATCCTGGTTCATCTACAGATTTTGTGTGAAATTTTGTTGCTAGTATTTGCACAACAAGCCTTTCTTTCTTCTTCATTGATAGTTTTGTCCTATTATTCGAATTTCCTAGTTTTCTGGAGGCTACTGGCTCTTTCTCCTCCATCTCCTCTGGTTTTCTCCGAACTAGGAGCCTATTTATCTCAATAGTACAAGAATTGGAAGGATGGTTCGATTTGTGATTATTCCTCTCTGGAATAAAACGTCAATTACCCGAAATATATTAATTTCACCTGTGTTTTGAGTAACAGTCGCCATCAAGTGCTAATAATGGGTTACTGAAAAAATTCCTTACAAGGGTAGCGAATTGTCACGTTCGACCATCGATTTCCAATGATGAGTCTTTAAATCAGTTATTTGGCGGCGCTTACTTGGCATCTTACAGACGAATGGTTCCCATACAAGTGTCTCAAGATGATTTGACTAGCCGTCAATTTTCCTTTCCACATGTGACCTTTGAATTTAACACGTTTAATGACATTTGACACATGATTTCTGGGAGTGATTGAGTGGTTTCGAGTTCACCCGCTTTTCTCCCCGATATGCATCCGGTGGCACCACATGATCTCGAGACGAAACCATGGTATTCTTATCGGCCCGCTTTTAGAAAATTAACCTTCGCACTAGTTATTGTCCCAATATGATCCATGACTGTTGATCTATGGTGCCCACGATCCATGACCCTCTGGGTCCCATCAATTTCACACTTCTACTAGACTTAGCCCTGTCCGCTAGATGTGCCCCCGTCCTCCAGTTTATCGCACCTCTACACCGATTTAGCCTCTTGCTAAGTCCCGAGACTTGGATTCCATATAAAAATTGTTATAGTGATAACATGGGATCTAACCAGAGATGTTATCCTCCCTATGAGGTATCAAAGAAAATTAGACCCCATGCCTTATCCATTGGATCTTCTCTCACAATAGGTGTGTGCTATACCTTGACCCGTCACCAATGTTCATTGAAAACTGAAGTCTACACACCGCTCTCACTTGGAGGTTGAACGCTACATATACTGCGAACATATAACTTAACACTTTATTTGGAGACCTAAACTTGAAAATGCTTGATCTACAAGCTTATTTACACCTACCTACCCTAACTGCTGAAATGAACGACCAATCAAGTGACATCAAAATGCCAATGCAACCATGCAAAAATTTTATCCACTGCTTGTTTACTTTGCACATGCTTGCTCCAAAGCTTGTTTGCTGATAATCCATTCGAGAAGTTACATATGAATTCAAATCTTAGAACTTCAAAAATATTGGGACTATTTACTATTTATAACAAAAATGCAAATGGATCTCTCAACACATGAACAAAACAACAATCATGTTTTACTTTTTCCAGTGCATTCTTGCTTTCGTGTGATTTAACCTGTTGATTTCCACCAAGAGGCTGAAAAATCTGTTGAGATTTCTAGAGATAACAATCTTCTGAATCAGAAGACAGTGCTGGCTGAAATGAAACCCCTGGTAGAAAGAAATCCATATCTAACTCTAACATCAATTGGCCATCATCTTCATCTCTAAGCTTACAACCCATCATAAGCTGTAAATTTTGATTGTTAAAACTCTCCATAGATGGGGTCTTGAGGCCTTCATACACATCCAAGCCTCTTAGAATCTAAAGAACTACATCATTCAGAGGGGAAAAGAGACAACTTTGAACCACTTTGTTTTGCTGGAAATCTAGTTGGATATTTTCATCAATTTCAGAACAAGGCAAATGACTTTGAACAACAACGCTTTTACTATCTTTGTCCATTTTCTCTTGATTGGCTCTTAACAATTCAAAGGAAGAGAAACATAATGGTAGATATCTTTTGTTTGCAAGTCTATTGATTTCTTCAGATTCAACATCATGCCTGGAGGGTTTCTAGTTGGAAACATTATTAACATTTTTCTTGAGCAATTTGAAAGAAGAAAAACATAATGGCAAGGTTCTTACTCTTGATTCAAAAATTTCCTCATTTTCTTCCTTTCTATCATATGGACATTTTTCAATTTCTTTGGATTGTTGAACACGCTCATGTTCAGATTCATCTCTAACCAATGGCTGCAATTTCTTGTCAATTTGTTTCAATGAATTAGTGTGATTTGGCATCATCACACCTTCCTTTGTTTCAATGGTGATTTTGGCATTTTCTTTCAACAATTTAAATGAAGAAAATCATAAAGGTAAAGAATTCCCTTAAGCTATTTCAATACTTTCTTATTTGAAACTGTGATATGTAGGTTGATTTCTCTCACTACACTGCTGGAAAGGATCATTTTTTGATAGAGGAAATGTAGTTGGTTGTTCTAGGAGGTCAACTTCACAATCATCATCATATTCATCATATATAGGTAAATCAACAACATCTGCAATATTATCTAACAAGAAAAATCTTGGGACATCAACATATCCTCAACAAGTTGATTTGCAAACTCATCTTCCTATCTGTCTACAAATGAATACATGAAACAATCATCTCCATGCTTAGCATGGGGTGGATCAAAAACTACATAAGTTCCCTCTCTTTCAGTAAGTGGAATATAATCCTTTGCAAAATCATTAGCATTCAAAACTTCAAGAGGACCTATGATATTGTCAATTTTATGTTCAAGATTCCAATCAATTGGTCTTTGTTCATATTCACTTTCATGTCCTGGAGCATCCAAACCCTCATTTAGAATCTGTTCACATGCTTGGATATTGCTTTGAACCTCCTGAGAATCATTAAATATTTGTTGTAAGGTCTTAGGTCTTCTTTCCATCAGGAGGAAAGACAAATCTGGATGAAGAGTAGTGGCATACTGGAGCATGGCAACAACTTCAGTGGGTTGAATTTATTTGGGAAGATCGTAATAAGTACTAGAAAAGATTCTACTAAATGTAGAAATAGTTTCATTTCTTTTCCCTTTCAAGGCATAGAATTTTGTAAGTTGTAGATCCAACGATTTCCTCCTGTCCCAAAAATTTGAAAAAACATTCTTCAATTCTTCCCATGAGATAATTGTCTCTGGCTACAAATGTTTAAACCATTGTTTGGTATCTTCTTTAAAGGATTGAGATAAGGACCTCATACAAACATTGTCATGGTCAATCTCAAACAAATCTATAAAATGCTCAAACTCTTGGATGTGTTTTTCCGCTGTGATGGCATCAGGTTCCCCATCAAACACAAGTAGGTACTTATAGTGCTTTGGAGGAAAATCATGAAGGATGTGAGGTAATTTTAAGGGTCTGTATATATGTTGAGTCTTGAAGGGTGTTGGATCAAGTACAAGAGGTGATATATCATCCTTGGTTTGATGAGGCTCATAAACTTGGTCATGGTTATCACATGGCTCAGAAGAGAGATTTTGATCAAAATTAGTGATAAACTGAGGAGATATCTGTATAACTTTAAGAGGAGGATAAACAATTTATAGATTATCATGATCATAATTTGCATGCAGCAGGTAAAGAACAATTTGCTTAGCATGTTCAGGAATAGACAAAAGGTAATTAATAACAAAGAATATTATGTCCTTGAAAAAACTCAACTTTAGGTACTTGTTTTCTCCCATGATGTCCTTTCATACCTCTATCAAGGGATCTCATCTTCCAGTGGAGTCTCTAAATCACATTTGAAGCTTGAGTGGAGTGATCAATAAAATCTTTAGGCTACTAAGTATTTGGACAATGGAGTCACCATAAGAATTTTGAATTCTAGATTCTTGAAAATGGAGCTGCCAGGTGAATGATGTACAAACTTTCTGTGTCTGAATACTTTTCACCATCAATACTCAAATATAAACTTTGTCATTTCTCTCAGGGAATATTTCACCTTCGTTCCCTGACAACGACGCCTGAATGTTAGCACTCTGTAAATTTGTTTGGCTGATAAAACAAATGACAAAGGTAATTGTTTCAACCAACTTTACGTTGGATTCTGACCCTTCCAACCAGAGAGGGATCTCTCGGGCATATATCTATTTAAAATACTCAAAGGATTTGGCAATGCACCCACAGGGGTCAGATTCTGCCATGGGGTAAAATTTTAAAGTGGTAGAACAAAACAGGAGAGCAGGGCCATTGGGAAATGGGGTCAATTCTTCAAAACGAATGAACACTTATAAGCTTTGTATTCCAGAGGGAACAGAGGAAAAATAGGTATGATGTTCAGCCAAATAAGTAATATGAGATGGTAGAGGAAAAGAAAGGAAAGATTACTATCAGCCAGAGGTGTCTAATAGAAGGTGAATCTCTTGGTATAGTATTAGAAGAAGAAACATAAAGGCCAACTGCTGAAAACAGAGCACCTATAATGGGTGAATTCTGAACCAGAAACCAATAAACACATAACAAGTATAATCAATGTGAGAAGGAGCACCAACAAGATGAATTCCTTCTATTACTTAAAGATTACTACTAGCAGCAAAAACACATTCATGAATATGAAATACAAGAAAACATATTGAACATCAACACTGTGATGAATCTCAGCTATCTAAGAAAACCTTATCTGCTTATATTAAAATTCACAAGAAATTACAAAGTTCTCCTGCTACAAGGGTAGGCCCTTCTCCGGTAAGTCCAACCATTCATTTATCTTTTAACAATATATATAGATAAACTACATATGAGATTCAAAATGTATAATCTTCTCCAAGATTCCAAAAATAGATATCAGTCACAGAGGGAGTAACATACCAAAACCGAACTCTTACTTTCTCAGGAACGTTATAAACATAAAAACCAAAAATTTTAGATCTTTTCCCTGAATGCCACTTGGCTGCATCAACACAAGATTCCCTGAAATATACTTAATTTAGCTTGTAATTTATTTCAGGTTTGCAATCTCTTCCTTTAAGGTGTCAAGCCAAACAGGCTAGTTTTCTCCAGTACCTTCGACTGTTCTAGCTTTAGTCTCCTTCTCCCGTCGCTTGTTTTTTTTACTCTTACCAGCTTGCATGTAGCATCTGTCTGCATATCCATTAATGATCAAATATTTCATAATAGGATTCAATCTAATTTCTTCACCTGATCCTGGTTCATCTGCAAATTTTGTGTGAAATTTTGTTGCCAGTATTTGCACAAGAAGCCTTTCCTTATTCTTCATTGATAGTTTTGTCCTACTATTCAAATTTCCTAGTTTGTTGAAGGCCTCCAGATATTTCTCCTACAAGTCCTATGGTTTTCCTTGAAGCAGGAGCCTATTTCTCTCAACAGTACAAGAATTGGATGAACGGTTCGATTTGCGATTATCCCGCTCTAGAATAAAACACCAATTACCCGAAATAGATTAATTTCACCTGTGTTTTAAGTAATAGTCTCCATTGAGATCTAATAATGGGCTACCGACGAAAGTCCTTACAGGGATAGAGACTTGTCACGTTCGACCATCAATTTCCAATGATGAGTCTTTAAATCAGTTATTTGGCGGTGCTTACTTGGCATCTTACAGACGAATGGCGCCCACACAAGTGTCTCAAGATGATTTGAATAGCCATCATTTTTCCTTTCCACATGTCACCTTTGGATTTAAAACGTTTAATGACATTTGACACGTGATTTCAGGGAGTGATTGAGTGGTTTTGAGTTCACCTGCTTTTCTCCCCGATATGCATTCGATGGCACCACATGATCTCGAGATGAAACCATGGTATTCTTATCGGCCCGCTTTTAGAAAATTAACCTCCGTGCTAGTTATCAGCCTGATATGATCCATGATCATTGATCTGTTGCACCCATGATCTGTGACCCTCCGGGTCCCATCAACTTCACACTTCTGCTAAACTTAGCCCCGTCCGCTAGATGTGGCCCCCTCCTCCAGTTTATCGCACCTCTACACCAATTTAGCCTCTTGCTAAGTCCCGAGACTTGGATTCCATATAAAAAATGTTATAGTGATAACAGGCGAAACACTTGTAGCACATTCAATAGGTTTTGCACACCCTGCAGCAACACAAGCTATATGCTAGCCTGAAAAAATGATCCTTCAGCATGGATAGGGTCCAGTACCTAGGCTACGTCATGGATCAATACGGTGTGCATGTATATCCAACCAAGATCCAGGTCATCCGTGACTGACTAGCCCCAACCACACTCACTGAGCTTCAAAGCTTCTTAGGCCTTGCCAATGTTTATCATATGTTTTTGTTGGGATTCTCCCATATTGCATGGGCCCTTAGCCAAGTAAAAAGGGCTGGTGGTAAGGAAAAATTTATGTGGGGCCTATCCCAACAACAAGTGATCGATGATTTAAAGCAAAGCTTGTGCTCAGCGCCAGTACTTTCATTACCGAACCTGGATCATCCCTTTGAGATTGAGGCAAATGCTTTAGATTATGTTGTTGGTGCAATTTTCACTCAGCATGACCACCCTGTGGCATACCATAGTGAGACACTATCAGTTGTTGTTTGTAAGTACCCTACTTACGACAAAGAAATGTACTCCATTGTGCAAGTTTGCCTCCAGTGGAGACATTACATTCTCGGGAAGGAGACAATCATCTAGATGAATAATAAACCACTGCAGTTCATGCAAACATGGGGAAAATTGTAGAATGAGCGCCATCAGAAGTGGTCCACATACTTGCAGCAGTTCCACCTCAACATAAAGTAGAAAACAGGTAGTACCAATCGAGTTGTTGATTACCTCAGTCGATATCCAGTCGTGACACTCACCATGGTGCTAGACTCCTATGGCCACGAGACCTACAGATGGCCCAACCTCTATGAGACAGACCCTGACTTCACCACCACATACCAAATGTTAGGCGCAAACTAAGTTGTTTCTATTTTCCATCTTCAGGATAGGATATTGTGTCGAATAGGCCATCTATATGTTCCATCAAGCGAGAAAGTGAAGCTTATTTGGGAATCCCACTACAGTCGGGTGGTAGGACACTTCAGCATTGAAAAGATAGTAGCAGTGCTATACAAACATTTCTACTAGCCGAAACTTCGATAGGATGTCAGCAAGTCTATCAGGTCCTGCACTGCCTACGCTATTATTAAACTAGCCACAAAGAAACAAGGCCTGTACACCCCCTACCTACTCTTGACAGGCCATGGGAATCCATCTTAATGGACTACATGCCAGGCCTTCCATCCACCAAGAGGGGCAACGATTGTGTCCTTGTGGTTGTTGATCGTTTTTCCAAGATGGTGATCTTGGTTGCTTGCAAGAAGAGCATTACAATAGAGGCCACTTCCAAGATCTTATTTGAATGAGTCTAGATACATTTTGGAATCCCACAAACCATTGTCTCATATCAGGACAGTAGGTTCCTCAACACATTCTGATTGAGCCTCTGGTCACTGCTAGACACCAATCTCACCAAGTTCACTCCCTTCCACCCCCAGACAAATAGCCAAACTGAGGTCATCAATTGGATGATAGTGCATATCCTGCGCATGTACAATTCCAAGCACCCCCACACATGGGATGAGATTCTTCCTTATGTTCAACATAGCTACAACAAAGCCCTACACAACTCAATCGGTCACAACCCCTTTCAGGTCGTGTTGGGATTCCAACCATTGGGCCCCATGGATGTCACACTACCTCTTGTGGCCACCCCGACTAATTCATCACTTGCTCCAAATGAAGTTGAAAAATCCTCCTATTTTATTGAGCAGATCCAACACATCCGCTAATAGGTCCAGGATATTTTACAGGAGTCCAATGCCAAGTACAAGCAGTGCCATGATCAACACCAAGTTCCACACAAGTTTTAGGTTGGAGACAAAGTGTGGTTACACTTGCAGAAAGAACACCTTACATGGCCCCATTAGAAGCTTTAACCACTCCATTACAGACCTTACACCATCACCAAGGCTATGGGTGATAATGATTTTTAGCTCAACATTCCTACTTTCCTTGGCCTTCACCTAGTGTTCAATGTGGATCTCCTTTGGCCATACTTCCCACCATTATTGGACACCTCAAAGATAGAAGAACATTTGAAACCAACATATCTAAACCCCAAATGCATGCAACATGCATCTAATGATCAGATTGTGGACACACAGGTCAAGGGAACTCACCAGAAAAGGATCCAACTTTACTGGGTTTTCAAAGTAGGGCAGCTCCTGCACCAAGGCAAGTGGCTCACCTGGGGCCAAATTCAACAAAAAATTTGTCATCTGATGGGGGCACTCAATGCAATGGAGAAAATTTCTTCCTAAGGAGGGAGGATTGATCCAGATGTATTTCGATGGCCTCCCACCTATTCCAATTGGCTCATTTTGGCAGTTTTTCAGTTTGGCATTTTTTTCCTAGTTTTCGGATCCCTGACTTCCGGGGCAGTTTTGAGGCCCTAAACAACATTTTTAGGGATAACCATAGTCATATTATAGACAATGTCAGATTCTGATGGAAACACATGTATTCCTCGGATAGACCTTTCCAATGGGCTATCATGCACCTAAAACAGAGATCATATGCAAAAGTTACAACCCCAAGAAGTTGATGTACTAGCTTACCCCAGCAGGGCCCACATGACTTTTGGCGATTCATCTCCTAGGGTTAGGTTTTTGGATGTCTAGGGTTTTGGAATTCATTTTTACTATAAAAAGGTTTGGAGAGCCTCATTATAACCATATTCTTGTGAATGAGTGCAGCCTTCACATCTCTTCTCAGAGATATGACACCACCATTCTAGCAAGTTTGTTTTTCGCTGCATTTTACAGTTTCAACATATTTTTATTATTGAATAGAAACCAATTTTAATCTATCTATGTTATTGAATCTCTGTTATTCTTGTTTCCTTGTGTTAATAATAATAATAATATGTATTCATTTTCATTCTACTCATAAAATCCATATCAAAGAGACCACGTGAACATTAAAGAGAAGGTCATAAAGGTGGTTGGGTAGTAATGAATGTTGCAATTGGACCATGTGTAGAAAGAATGACCTATTGAATCACTAATAGGAATTTACCACAAACTGCCCCTTCAGATTGAAAAAGGGTGGACTGCAGATTACATTTGCAGGAATCAACAGAGAGCCCGAGAGGGTGGAGAAGAGGGAAGAGAAAGAAGAAGGCAGTGAAAACAACATGAGAGAGCAGATGGAAAAACTTAGATGCACAGAGAAGAGAAAAAGGATCAGTGACAAGCAACAGAGCACAGAAGCGCAGATGCCTTGACTGAGAAAGAAAAGGATATATTTCTTGAAGAAAATAGAAATATTTTCCAAGTTGATGATGATGACCTCAAACAGAGATGACCCAGATTCCCGAACTAGAGAAATAATGGGTTGTAACTTGGTTCTTACTGGACAGAAACCAACACTGGGAAGGGGAGGTCATTGAGGGACTGTTAAGCAGAGAATTGACTCTTTTGTGCAAAGTAAATATAGTTGAGAAACCACTTGATAAACCTATAGAGACCCATATATCAGTGGGAAGTGGAAACTTCTATTGTGTCAGAGGGAAGGAGAGTAACCTTCTAAGATCATCGCAGACTTGGAGCCCTGCTGAGTCAGTTTCCTTGGTGGTATCATGGCTTGGAATAAGAGTGGGGTGTTGTAGGAAGTGACTCTACAACAAGGCCTAAGGTTGGGAGGAAACAAATCCTCTCTCAGTCAGTTGGATTGGATAATCCCTTTATCAGATAAGTGTTCATTTGTATTGAATTGACTGTGAATGATTTATGTGAATGCTCTTGAATAGAACAATTAAGTTTTAGTACATATGAATGTTTAAATCGAAGAGACTGTTTGTATACTTAACCTATGTCTTGAATGCGGTAAGATGAGCTATGTTGTGATGTATACTAACGCCTGGTTAAATTGTAAAAAATAAATGAACACAAACTGCTACCTCTTCAAATATCATATATGTTCCCTGTGTAGAGAGCCTGCAACTCATGTGAGACCTTAGCCTTAAGTTTGACAGTTAGTAGAGGCTCGGGGCCATCTTGAGTCCTTAAAAATCAGAAACCGAAGTCTTGTGGGACTCGAAAAATGGCCAAGTCCTCAGAGAAGACAACTATGACTCCGTAAACCCTATGTTGGTCAGTGAGGGACCACAATCGTTGATCAGAAGAGATCATGACCGTTGATCGATGTGAAGTCACAATCACCATGTCAGAGAGATCCCTTGGACGTTGTGGGAAGGACTCTAAAACAAACTTGTCAGAGTGAGATTTTCAAGAGGAAATCTCATGTACCGTGAGAATAACCCTGATGAAAAGGTTCCGAAGTTAGGCTAGTGTGAACCATAGATTTGTAAGTGGGAGGGATAAGATTCTAGTCGTTGATCATTACGGGCCCCACTTGTAGGTTAGGAGGGTGAGAGTTGATGGGGAGAGTCAATGTGAAGATGCCTATCAACAATTTCTTAGGTGAATGGATTGAGCGCGGGCCCAGTTAGCTCAACATTGATAGCTTTTGGAGTATGGCCTTGATGGATTCAGAGAAATCCTTCGATGGCTTAGAACTGTGAGTCTGATGGAGGGAATATCTCGACTGTAGGTCAGAAAATGTAGAGACAACATGATAGCCATCGATTTTTCGTGAGCCCTGTCTAAGATAATTGAACGAAGTTATAACTTCATGGTTGACGTCACTTACCAGCGAGGCAATTGGAGTGAGTTTAGAGTGGTAGGTGTCACTTACCCATAAGTGGATGAGTTAAGTGGGGTCAACCTGGAGAGAGAGCCTCAGGTGTCAAATCAATCTCAACTGTCTATTGAGATATTGCGACTTACACTCATGATCGTCCCTTCAGGAGAAGGGTATATTCCTCGATACCCTAGTTTTGGAGTAAGGAAACTACTCAAGCCATTTTGGCTTCGAATGGATGGAATCAAAAGGGAATACTCTTTGATACCATATCCATCGAAGGAGAGTTATGAGAGTACTAGCAAGGAGTTTGAGCTATAGCTCTGACGGTCCTGCATGGAGTAGACTCTCTTGGTGACAGAATTTCACTGGCACTACGTAGGTGCAACATAGTCTTCATGACAAATGATGAGTGTGTCGAGGTGTCACGCGGACACCACATGTCAATGGTATATAGGTCGAAGACCAAAAAACTTTGAAAAGGTCATAACTTTCAATCTAGGACTCAATTTTGAGTGAAATAACCACTGTTGGAAAGCTCTTGATGAGAAGAAGACGATGAACGATAAATAAAAGAGGAGATCGAGATAGCCGAGAAAAGAGATAGTTTCAATACCCCATACCTTAAAATGACACTTAGGGGTTGGGTGTGCCACAATAATGCAATTATGAATAATATGAGGTTCCAAATTGATGGAATAGAGTTTATCACATTTTCCATCGAAAAGAAAATATACTAATATCAGTTAGAAAGAAAAAAACAATCTACCAATAACAAAAGAAACAATGGAACACTAGGTGCATAACATAATTACCCCAATGCAATATTATGATCAAGAGTGTTATCTAACGGAGGGGATGATACGAATGTTATGATCAACGATATTATCCACAGTAGGTCATGGGTCTTGGTTTATAGAATATTTTTTTCTAGGCTCTTTTCTCAAGATAAACTACAAAATAATTTTCTTCTGAGTTTCATTCATGCTTCTTGTTCTATGAAAAATCACATTTTTTTACTAAGGATGCCTTGAAAAGTTGAAACATAGGCCTATTTAATTTTAGACACTGAAAAAATCACAATTTCTCTTTTTATTGACATAGATGTTATTAACTAAAGTATTCATCGAGAAAGATTGTAAAATGATAAATCATACTTGAAAAAATATGATTACATAATTCTTATGATCTCCTATTTTCTTTAAAAATCCAAGGTTACGGTGATAAATAAAACCGTATTGCATTGAAATTCATAAGTATAGGGATGTTACCAATCTATGTGAGTTCGAAAAGGACAATTCAAAACATCCAACGTTCATCTTGCTAATGAGAATTAATTGTTCAGAATTAATGAGATATTCAAGGTATGAAAAAAATCAACTAGAAATTTATAGGTATTGTCAAGGGCTATTTACATAAACATAACCAAAAAAATCATGTTAGTAGTTACACCGGTGATAAGTTTTATCTCGATTGGATGAATGGGTAACCTTCAATAAGGCTTCCTGAAGTAAATATTGTGTGCACAGTTCTCAGTTGTTGGAGCTGCAACTTTTCCCGCAGGTAAGTTGGTAGGACTTAAAGAAGAAACAGAGCCAAAAAATGGTTTTGAATACTTTTCATGAACAACTTTGAGCGTATTTCCTTCTGCATTTAGTTGGAAGTCAACCAGGAAATCCACGCATTACCTGGAACAAGTCAAATAAATTTTATTACATCACAATGTAGAAAGTTAACTAAATGTCCATACACCCTAGATAGTTTGATGTGCACAATAACCACTCCTTACATTGTCTAGTATTAGATACAATTCAGACAGGATATGAGTAGATTACTACCAACACATAGCTGGCCAGTACACCATGTTTTGGCTGCAACTGATCAATGTTTTGGTTATTATAATCTACAATTTTCCTTCTTGTAACTAATGAGAAAACTTAAGATGTCTAGGAGTAGAAAATTTTAGGACAATAAACCCACTAGAAGCGCGATTCCTTTAAAAACTAGAATACTTACTTGAAGTATGCTTCAAAGTATCCAGTGTGAAGGGTAAGTATTTTACTCTAACATGGATTTTTCTTCAAAGTGCATTGAGCAGTGTATACGACAACAACAACAAGCATCTATGGATTGTATTTCATCATTATGTAATGAAGCATACACATGTCAACCAAGAAAGAAAAGAAAAAAACTAAACATGTTAAAAAAAACAGAATATTAGGCATGAAGGTCAAGAAAACAATTCAATTACCATAAAGGTTGTTATTTCAATTCTCATGGAGGTTGCTATTACAATCATAACGAGAATTTGGTAGAAACTGATTAGATTATCATTGCAGAGATAATAAATGGTTTATTAATAGTAGTATCTAATCCACCCAAATGGAGCACATGCCACATGACATAAGCATTGACAACAAACCTAATTCAAACTATAAAAATTCCAAAGCACAACTCCAGATCCTTCGTTATAATGGTGTCCTGTAACTTCATTAAGAGCAAGACGGAAATACATGCTAAGAGCATGACAGAAACACAAGACACAAGACTAAGCATTAATAGCAATATCTTATCGAAAATCCCAAAGCAACTCAAGATCGATTGATATGTCAGCGCATTAAGAGTAGAACAAAAACACAATATAGAAAGACATGCCATCATAAATTTCAAAATTGTATTTTAAACGAGCACCACTCAAAATAAGAAATGGTCACTTCAAAGTCGTACCCCACTGTTGACAAATCAAATTCAAGATAATTGATTTTTTTGCATATTTATATATTTTAATTTTTCGTTGTGTAATGTTAAACATTAAAAAAAATTAAAAAATCAATGAATTAATAAAAGGTAAAAATGTATTTTGACCATAAAGGATTACAATATGACCTTCCTATCAGCATGTATAATAAGTCAATTGTTTATTATATAAGTGTGGATGATGAACACAATTACCAACTTAACAAGAACTCTCTAGAGTTATCTTTTCTTAAGAGCTCACATTTAGTGGCTATTTTTACCCCCGTTTCAAAAAATGGTGCTACTAGTAGCACTTTTTTTTTTCTTTCTTTCAAAATTACAAAATTTTGTAGCCGTTATATGTAAAGTTGCAAATAAAAACCTTAAAATTGATTCCCAAAAAAAAAGTGGTGCTCATAATAACAACCTTATTTTTTCAAGGTTAAAATTACAACTTGGTTGAAATCATGGTCTCTACAACCAGTACCATTCTAAAAAAAAAAACCTTAAAATCAGCCTCCGAAACTGAAAGTGGTGCTAGTAGTAACACCCCCTTTTCTTCAAGTTTAACATCATGATTTGTTTGAAACCACATACTTACAATTGACATCATTTTGAACCAAAACCATGAAATAAACCAATGAAAAACAAATGTGATGCTATAAGTAGCGCATTTTTTTTCGACTTAAAGTTGCAATGTTTTTTGGAATATTGCCTAAAAAACTGAAATTCTTGCAAATAAAATCATAAAAAGCTAAAAACTTAATTAATTAACAAAAATAATATGTGTGTGTGTGAAAAAACCTAAAATGAAAGAAAAAACATGTTTTTTCTAATATCTATATATAAATGAGCGTTTTTATTTTAAAAACATTATGATCTAAAAACATAAGAGAATTATAAACATAAACCCCCCAAAAACTAATTTAAAAAAATTAAAAATTATAGTTTATTCATTTATTCAATTTTTTTTGTTTTTAATGAACAAAAGGAAAAATGGTGACTTCCCTGAACTGCTCGTCCCTCATTTCACTTGAATTTCAATTCAAATGGAGGGGAGGGTGATTCTGGGAATTTCCTTTCACCCTCTCCCTGTAGCCTGCCCTCACGGGTAGGTCACGTGAAGAGGGGGAAAAGAAATTCCCGGAATCACCATCCCCACATATATATAGATAACGCATAGTATGTTTTCTCTATATGAGGGTGGGGATGGGGGGAATAATAGAGAACACATATTATGTTTGCTCTATATATCAGGGTCAGGGTGTGGGGAATGAGGGTGGGGGTGTGGGGAATAATAGAGAACACATATTATGTTTTCTCTATTATTCCCCCCACTCCCACATATAATATGAGGGTGAGGGTGGAGGTGGGGGGAATAATAGAGAAAACATAATATGTGTTCTCTATTATTCGCCCCACTCCCACTCTTTATGTGTTCTCTATTATTTCGTCCACCCCCACCCTCATATTATAATGGGGGGAATAATAGAGAAAACATAATATGTGTTCTCTATTATTCCCCCTACCCCCACCCTCATATTATATGAGGGTGGGGGTGAGGGGAACAATAGAGAACACATATTATTTTTTCTCTATTATTCCCCCCAAACCCACCCTCATATAATATGAGGATGAGGGTGGGGGTGTGGGGAATAATAGAGAAAACATAATATGTGTTCTCTATTATTCTCCCCACCCCCATAAGGGTGGGGGTTGGGGTGAGGGTGGGAGTTGGGGGAATAACATAGAACACATATTATGTTTTCTCTATTATTCCCCCCACCCCCACCGCTACCCCCACCCTCATATAATATGAGGGTGAGGGTGGGGGTGGGGGAAATAATAGATAAAACATAATATGTGTTCTCTATTTTTACCCCCACCCTCATATTATATGAGGGTGGGGGTAGGGGTAATAATAAAGAACACATATTATGTTTTCTCTATTATTCCCCGCACCCCCGCCCTCATTAGGGAATAATAGAGAAAACATAATATGTTTTCTCTATTATTACCCCCGCCCTCATATTATATGAGGGTGGGGGTGTGGGGAATAATAGAGAACGCATATTATGTTTTCTCTATTATTCCCCTCACCCTTACCCTCATATATTATATGAGGGTGGGGGTGCGGGGAATAATAGAGAACACATATTATATTTTCTCTATTATTTCACCCACCCTCACCCTCACCCCCACCCTCACCCTCATATAATATGAGGGTAAGGGTGAGGGGAATAATAGAGAAAACATAATATGTGTTCTCTATTATTCCTCCCACCCCCACCCTCATATAATATGAGGGCGGGGGTGCGGGGAATAATAGAGAAAACATATTATATGAGGGTGAGGGTGAGGGGAATAATAGAGAAAACATAATATGTGTTCTTTATTATTCCCTCATATGAGGATGAGGGTGAGGGGAATAATAGAGAAAACATAATATGTGTTCTCTATTATTCCCCCCACCCACACCCTCATATAATATGAGGGTGGGGGTGCGTGGAATAATAGAGAAAAAATATTATATGAGGGTGAGGGTGAGAGGAATTGATGAATTGATCTGAAGAAGTTATGACGTTTTTACCCGAAACACCTGATTTTGACTAGTTTCAGGACTGGCCACAAACCCTATTTTCCACAGAGTGTAACTCCAAAAATACAACGACCCACAAGTTGAATTGTTTACCACAGATACTTGGATATGTTTTCTCACTTGCATAGCAATTTCATGGTCAGAATCATTATAGAAAAAAAGTTATAGAGAAAATGGTGAGATGACCTATAAATAACATACCTTAGAAAGCACCATCAAAAGAATTTATCCTTCCTTGCATTTCCTTCTTTTCTTCACCTTCACTCAAAATTCCGGTTTAGATATCCTTGGTTACCTTAGACACATATAGCTATTCAATATTCTCAAGTGTTATTC
>JASDQU010250443.1:0-16355 GCA_032191745.1 Picea mariana | reverse complement strand
AGTGGGCAAGGAATTAGGGGCTGAAGGTGGGAAAAGGGGCTAAGTGTTGAGCCTAGGGGGCTTAAGCCTTGGGAATAATATTTTAATATTATTCCAAAAGAGAAGTGCATTATATGTTTTAACCTAAGTCCTTTTTGGAAGGACATGTGATTTCCAAATGGTGGGAGGCACGCACATTGCAAAAACGCATGCAGTCGCGTGGGTGACAAGTGTCAACCCTAGCGCATGCAATAAAAGGCCGAGATGAGCCGTGTTGGGGGTTCCTCCTCCATTCGACGCATGGACTGCCAGAAGGGAATGGGTCTGACTCTTGCAGAAAAAAAAACCTCGTACATCCTCTAAACCAAAAGGCGTGTATCTGTGTTTGTTCCGGGATAGCTGGTACATCCCCGGTTTGAACCATCCGAACCTGCGTTGACCCTTGCGTGGATTTTCTGTCACGCATTCCCGACAACCAGAGCGTGAGTCTATCCTGGGTGGGGCGGATGGGAAACAAAAAGGACCTGCCATTCTGTCAGGGGGGAGTCTGTGTAATTCCCTGCGGAAATTACTTCTCAGGCAATTCCAAAAATTAACACCGTGAGACCTGGCTGCCATTGCTGAGCTTGTTCTGAGAAGTCTGAGTCTGTATTCCCGGTTGAATGTGGTGGTCATGCAGAGATGGATTGCGCGTAAATTACTGTTTAGTGCATGTGGTGACTGAACCTGTGTGTGACCTCTCTCTAGGTGAGGGAGGTGGATGTGGTTGGAAGAGGTTTCTTCTAGAGAGTGTCCAACACCAGCTTCAGGCTCTGAGACTTCCTGATCCGGCCTGTTTCCGAGACCCAGAGAGGGAGGTTAGCACCGATGGACTGTGCTTGTGAAGGTGTATACTCCCGGGAGGAACAGGCATGTGGGGGAATGAGGGTCTGGTAGTAGTGGGAGTAAGATGGCATCCTGGGAAGAATCCTTCCAGATTCTAAGTGTTGTTTTCCCTGTAACCTCAGCCTAGCTAGGATTCTTTGCCTTGGGGTGGAGCTTAGTCCCAGCTCGGAAGTGATCCACTATTGAGCTGATGAGCAGTGTGGTCTAAGGCTGGGTGGTTCGTGGAAGGCATGCACTTGGTTGGTGGATCCCACCATTGTTACAAGATAAGCGTCTAACTATGTTTTATCACATTTTATCAATATGTTTTTGTATCTCTGTGTATTATAATGATCATGCATTTTGCTGTGCATTTGGATTAATATATTTGCCATGGATTATTTATGTTAAAATGACTCTTATGCTTACTCCGAGCTTAAATGTATTTCATTGCTTAAATGCACGCGATTAACTATGAATGAGAATGTGTTATTCCGCATAGTAACACCTACACGGTAGCCAAGGTGCACTACAGTTATTCCGGGTTATCTACCAAGTAGTCTTATAGTAACCCTGGGTAGTTGAGTAAAAGGGGTGTTACAGAATTTGTCTCAGCATTTTCCATGTTGAATTGTAGCCCTCTGTATTCCTCTTCATGACTATAGGACCCATGGGTATCTTCAATGGCTCTGGTTCTCATACAAGAACCAGACTACCTTCCTGTACCTCTAAATTCTACAAGAAAATGTACATGCAAACAATTTTATGTTAGACAATAATATATACACAGTTCTGGAAAAAAATGCATATTGTTTTTGTTTTCTAATGCCACCAATCATCTTCTTTTGTGTTGGATATAACTTAAACTGCCCAGATCAATTTTATGGGTTGATATGTGGATCCTCCTCTCCAATATATTTCCAACGACTGCTTTCTTGTTCAATTATGAGTTCTGAGCATAAATTTATAGTCATATGAATATTGCTAATTTACCCCTTTGTACACTTTTCATTCCGGTGTAATTAATCTGAGACACCAATTTTTGTCACTTGTAGAATTAAATCTGTCAGGAACCAAAGAAACTTTTGTATGAGTCATAGATAATAATGATTACATAGAAATAATAAAAACTCTCATATTTTCAATTTGATGCTCCAGTAAGAAAATGCAGCAATATGGAAATGACAACTTTGTCATTTTTCACCCCTATTTCTAGACATGGAATTTTTAGTCAAACTGACTATTTCCCAAACTGCGCACTTCTGGAAAAAATTCATTACACCAAATTTGTCTGGATTGATGAGTATAAAAAATGTCGATTAAATATTTTTTTTCCATATTTTCCATCTTGGGACCCTTTTCCTCTAAAAGATCCAAAAAAAGTGGTTAAGAATAGTGAATTTTGCACTATTCTCGCACCTCCAGTCCAAAATCCTTAGAATTTGGTCAATATCTTCACACAATATTTTCATGTCTTCTTTTATGACACTCTGTACAAGTTTCAATAGTAATTGTGCTCTTTCCACTGAGCTTGACCTTGATCTTCAAAAACATGTAATTTGCATTTTCTGGAAAATCAAAGCATAATTTGCTAGTGGTCCTCTCTGGCCTTTCTGTATCCTTCGACATTGCAAATAAAACCCATAAAATATTATCTTATTCTGAGTTATTATGCTCCTATTATAGCCAAAATACAATTTTGGCTCCAGACTTAAGTTTTTTTTTTTGAGACTAGGACAATTTTTCCTATGTGGTATCCTACCATTTTTTTTGAGACTATAGGACAATTTTTCCTATGTGGTATCCTTGCACAACCTTCTTCTCTTCTTCCTTTTTGAATCCCACACATGCATCAATTTTGTATTATGCACCAATATTCATCACGAGCTAGATCCACAAAGCGCAACGCCAATATTTAACACACGCCCTGCACACCAATATCTTGTGTGCACAACTTTTATACCATGCACCAATATTCTATGTGTACAACTTTTATATCGCGCACCAATATTCAGTGCGCACAAATTTTTATACTGCGCATTAATATCCATTCCGCACAAATTTTATGGCACACACCAATATTCAATGCACATAAATTTTATACCGTGCACCAATATTCCACACTCCACCAATTCTACATTGCACAACACCAATATTTAGAGCACACAATTTCTTTCTTTGCTTAGTTTATTTTCCTTATTTCTGGCTCACGACCATTGCAACCATCGTGAAAACGCCCGACTCACATGTCTAAGACAAACTTGGTCGCTTGGAAGTCGACATGACCCCTCCATAACAACCATTCTGAGTGCAATTCTAACTTGAATTTGCTTATAAATTTGGGGATTTCACTCAGATTTTTACTATCTTCCCCAAATTTGACACAAATCAAACGCTGAGATGCCGAATTTACTAACTTCATGTTGATCTCAGGCCCATACAAGTCTAGTTTTGAACCAAAAATCTACGATAACAATATTTAATGTCCCCCGACTTAATTGAGGCACATTACTAAAACCTTGTAGATTATCATCTACGAATGATACACAGATTTAACTATTGTGGATACCATTATTCAAATGATTCTATATTATACTAACTAAGTTCATGAATTTTGGATCCTCACTGAGACAACTATGTGTGCAACAAGCCTTGTACTGCACGGATAAACTATTTCCCAACGCGCCACGCCGGAATCTTGTTACCATTACTACTAAAAATCGACTAACATATACATTTAACATAGAATTACAAACATTGTGACAATCAAGCTCATGCAATTTTCCATGCTAGTTAAAAATGTAAATGCAATGAATAAATTCACCACGACAACATTTAATTCATTCTCATGCATAGAGTAAAAGGAACAACAATTAAACTCATAAATTAACTCAGAGAAACAGATAAACACTTATCTTTTTAAAATATTTTTGCAACCAACTGCTTGAGAAGGATGTTCCACCCAACCATTTACTTGTTGTTCCAAATCTCAACAAAAAGTCACCCTCAAGCTGGGGCTAGGAATCCACAAGAAAATGATGTCTCTCATTGTCGCTTCACAATTCAGATATCCCACAACCCATTCGTATTCTCCTACAACTATCCTAAATTTCCTCCAACTCTCTTCCTCTTGACCTGCCCAACCCAAGGAATGTACCCCTTCACTTCTCTTAGTCCATCAGGCGTCCCATTCATTTATCAGGGTATTTCTGGCACATGTAAATATGAATCTCTCTACTGGGAAGTCAAGGGAACTCACTACTAAGAAAACTACCAGAAACAACAACAAACACTTGTTATTACAATGAAACTCACACAAGGGTTCACTCTTTAGGCCTGACAACCTAGCTCTTCAATATTCAGCTCCAAAGTTCTCCAACATGCTCTAGAATTCACCCAGCCTTCTTGCTCTATCTCTAGTGCTCTTTTTCTCTGCTCTCTGCTTGTTGTTCATGTAAAACTCAATGTGTAAAATTGTTTTTTTCTCTCCCATATGATTTTCCTCTATTTTCCCAAAAAAATTGACTGCTCACTCTTCCCAATATTGATTGTACTTCAAACCCATGCTCTCCAATAACTATGGGAGGTGTCTCTCATAACCACCCTCTTACACGAGTTTAACGATTGGGCTTTCATACACTCAAACAAAAAACTAGAAGTTATCCCCAATGATAACAAAATTCAGGAAAATGGGTTTAATTAGTACCCACAATTAATTCCCCCCTTGGGCCCCTCTAGACGCTCTCTTCTCTTGTGGAAAAATCAGTGCCCATCTATATCCAATTTCCCCATCAACTAGTATCACATTTTATTTATTTAAAAATAGAAAATACATTCACATATTACATTGCTTGGCCATAGCCACATTCATATCTACATTATGCATTAATTAAACTATGGATTATAGTGGGGATGGTACACATGTAGCATGGACAGAGGGGAAGTGTAAGGCCTCTGCCTGTAGATGGCAGTAGGTGCACTTCCTAGTTGGGCATGAAGGGTTGCCACATAAGCTTGCAATGCGATGCATTGCCTGCTCAATCAATCAATGGAGTAGTGAACCATTCCATGTGACCTTTGTACGAGTTTGGAAGCATTAGGCACATGAGTAAGATGTGTGGATATCAGGTGTTGAATGTCTTTTATAAATTGGAGTTATCTTCAAGTACACTTGGGCACACTTGTCAAGTGCACTTGGGCACACTTGCCAAGTGCACTAGGTGTAGTTGGACTTGGATAATCAACAAATAAGGAAATAAAGGAAGAAAACTTGATGGATGGCATGTGGGCCCACCTTAGAGTGAAGAGGTTTTCTGAAATATCCCAAATCCAGAAGATCTGGATATCTACTATTGAGCCAATGTTCTGACTCTCGGATCTGATACTCTAAGGGTTCCTGGATGCATTTTAGTTAATTGTTTAACATGATTGGTGATTTTCGCATGTGTGTGTCATAAAAATAAGGTTTGGACATATATATGAAGCATGCGAAGTAATGAACCAACATAATCTCAATAGCATGTATTATATGGAAAAGGCAAGAAATACAATTAGAATGTGGAAAGTAGAGAAATAATCATTAGTTAGATCTCATGGATCGTCACTGGAATACAATGCAACTAATACAAAATACCCGTGAACAGAAGATATGGATAGATCTGCACAAGTGATGAAGCCCCCCTTCCCTCTTGGGGATCTTGCGACCTCCTGGTCAAGGATCTTCAAAATATCGAACCGAATCGGCTCTTCGGGCCTTCAATAGATCCTGAATGGTTGACACACAGGTCCCTTTGATGTTACCTGCAGGTTCAGATTACCCGCGACCCTACTCTTTGGTGCTTCTGGCAACACCAATTTGCGAGTACTAGCTCTCGGGCTATACTTCTTCTCCAATATGACCATGACTCTGATCGTGGGCCAGCTCTCTTCGTGAATTTGGAATTCGGAGGGTTTGTGACCTCGACCCTTATTTCCTTCCGAAAACACCTTATGCTGAAACACACAGATCTATGTCACGTGTCCTCCTGGATCCGACGGTCCAATGCTACTTCAGTCTTCGCGACTTCGCAAAGATTTCGCTTGCTCCACACAATCTCCAAAATTGCTCCTCCCGAACTCTCCAATCCGCTGCCACGTAACCTCCTTGTAGCCAACGATCAGGATTCACTTTGCAACTTCGTGACTTTAGTGACCTCTACTCTTACAACACTTCTATGTTTCCAGACAACGAAGTGTCGTAAGGATTTTCAGCTATTCTCCATGTAACTTTCCCAGATCTGACGGTCTGGAATGATCTCGCTCCCTCCTGGACGTATATTACTCGTTGATTTGGAGAATCTTCAAGGGCTGCTCCCCATAGAAGAATTCTCACCTGCTCTCCCTCCTGAGCTTGTTCTTCCTCAAACACTTTAACTCCTCAAAGTGTTTCTTCGACACTTGGCCGAAATTTACCCTGTGCACGCCTTGCAACAAGTTTTCCTCCAAGACTTAGATTCTCTGTGAGTGACCATGCATCCCTTGTAGAAGTTCTTCACGCCCTTGAAAATAAACTTAAGCTACTCATCCTGAACTTGTAAGTTAAAATACTCTGTCATGCACTCCTTGCGGACAGTATGCACACTTGCATACAGAGCTCCAAGTTATCTCTCTTGGACTTATTCCTCCTCAACACTCTGAACTTCTCATAATGACTCCTATGAGACTTAACCAAATATCGACTCTGCGCACCCCTTACGGAAAAATTCCTTCAACTTGACTCTTGAAGGACGACTGTGCACTCCTTGCAACAGTCCTTCCACAACTTAATTGTTTCTTCTGGACAATATGACACTGAGCGTGTTTTCCACCTACGCACAATCTCAAGATATCCCTCTTGAATTTTTGAGTCAAAATAGATTCTATCAACGCACACCTTGCAGACACTTATGCATTCCTTGCATACAAAAGTTTCGAGTTATCTCTTCTGAGCTTCTGAGTCGAAACAGACTCTGTCAACGCACATCTTGCGGACATTATGGAGTCCTTACACAGCCTTGTAGAAGAGAAACAATTGAAACTTATCTAATATCTCGCATATTCACACATTCAACCATGTAAATGCATTCATAACATAAGAATAAGAAATAACATAGAATTGAAACTAACAGAAATCCTACCATTCATTTATTCATATAGACACAATAGTGCAACTCCACACATTTGGAACAATGCTTCTCTGTTATATTCATTCAAACAATATATACATAAGTTCATACAATGCTCTTCAACATCCCTACAACTCTTAGCTACAATGATCTTTAGTAGCCTCTACTTTATCAACAACCTCATTTGGGAAATAATACAATTATTTATACAAGAGGGCTCAGAGAGCTTTCCCTCCAAGCTACCTTAGTGCTATCATATCGAAATAAAATCATTCAACTACTAAGGATTTATTACAGTAAATTTTTGAGACAAACATATAAGATCAAACACATCAAATCTGTATTGCAAGCTACTTCTTTAAAAGAAAATACATTTCCCATCGCTCTCACGTGATCGTCCAGCTCTAAAACATTAAATATGTTCATAAATTACAATCTTTTTAGATGTTTTTCATGATATGCCCTACTTAAATTCGAAATCATCACTTCAAAATGCGCGCTAGTGCATTGAGCTGTCTTCCACTCGTGCTTTACTGGTAATGCTCTTGCATCATACTCCTTGTTGAGGTAAAGATATGTAATGATCTTACTCAAACATTTTCAGATTCTGCTTGGCTAAAGCAAAATAGACGGGAATATCACCCTATGTTTATAGCCAACACAAATAACATCATAACTCACAAGTATTAATTACAAGTGCTTAGGCTAGTCTTTTATCAACAAAAAGCTTGCTGGAAATTTACTTTTTATGTAATTTCTTGAATATAACAGTTGCTGAAATAAATGTAAAGACATAAGTAAAGATACCAAGATGATAATCAAGACAGATGAGACATAAAGCAATCCTTTATTTCATTCCAATTCACCAAAGAGTCATTTTCTTTACAAAATATCATACATAAATCTTGGACCAAAGTCAAACTTAGACATCCCTGATGGAACATACAAAAGGACCTCTGATAGAAAACCAAAATTGAACTCTAAAAGCTGGATCAGCTTGCCACATATTTCTTCCCACTTGACTCAACACAATAGCCTTTGTCAGTCATGAAAACTAATTCACAAATAGACAAGTCTACACAGAATATCAAAGATAGATCAACACCTCTGAAAAACAAGTGTCTGAATGATGTGATTCAACCCTGAATATTGTTGTCTACAATAATACCCTTCTATCATAAAAGAGAATTAGGCTTGTGATGAATATATGAATGAATGAAAATTGAACTATCTCAACATAAACTCAAAGAACAAACCTTAGTATGCTTCTGCTTCTATCTCCCTTTTGTCCCTCCCTTTCATTTTTCTTTTAAAAAATTTAGAATTGGTTGAAGTAGTTGAACCAACTTATTAGTTAAGTTAATTAAAAGACTCAACCAACTTTAGTTAGGGGAGAAATTAATAATCATAATAAAGGTCATAAATAAATAATAACTAGTAGGTGGGACCCCTTGTGACTCCCTTTAGCTCATAACAATTATAACAATCATAACATAACTATTAGTTAAGTAAGACACACCTCTTTGTGTCTCCCATCCACATATTTCATTTGACAATTTAGTGCATGACATTTGAAATTATTTCCAAAAATATTACTCATGTAACCAAAAAAATAAAAGATGTTGTCCAAAGTCTCCTGAAGTCAACTGTCATCAAGAATGGATAAAAATAAAAACTCAAAAGCCATATTTTCCACTCTGCGATGCAATCTTTTCTTGATTGCTGCTGTCACCCTTTGATTTTCTTGAATTTTCCTTCGGTTGCGCTAAGCCTTTAGGCCTAATGTCGTTGATCACGTGGGAACAATCGTCTCTCAAATGCATCCAGGAATACACGGATTTGTCAGAGTCATTGGAGGGAGAGGAAGGGGAAGCAGTGGCTTTTCCTTTGTTAAGGGCATGGTGTGCCTCAGTTTTTAATCTCTTGCTAGCATGGGAGGATTGCATTGATGAGTGGGGAGTGGCTTGGACAATCTGGTTATTAGGTGGAGGAGAAAGCAAGGACAAGTTGGGCCAACCACGATGTTGGGAGACTGCCGGGTGGACAATCTCTTTTCATCCATCATTTTTAGGAACCTCGAGTTGCAATGAGACGTGAGGGGGCACATGAATACCAGGGGATTGCAGAACTTGGAAAGGAGGCCTTTCAAGCCTAGTTTGGACTACTCCCTGACCAATCCAATTGAAAAATACGACCTGAAACAATTGGCCAATCTCTTGTGAATCAACATCAAAATGTATGGAGAACCTAGGCCTTCTTGGGCCCCTGTTCCAATTACCTCTCCCTCTATTTCCTCGGCTGAAAAAACTCATTCCTGCATGCATGATTGATTAGAAAATAGTCTTTTAAATAACCATACATGACAAATATTAAAAATATGAAATAGATTTGGCTCAACAATGTATCAGACTCATGCAATCCAATCCATACAAATTGTTTTACTGTTCATCAGTGAGCAGGGGGTGAATAAAGGGTCTTGGGATATGTGAGGGGTTTGTATTGAGAGAAACATGATATGACGAGGAGGAAAATATGATTACTACTCAAGGACAACAAAAATCAAATGAAAATCAAAGAAAACAACTCTGTAGTTCAACCAAGACACTGTGGCTGCCAACTGTTTCAACACACATTTTTTTCTTGACTGTAATTAATTTTGGAACAGGGAGTAAAAAAAATGAATGTGGGAAAGTGATGGGGTTGTAATTAACGAAAAGTAAATTAATGATGGGGAATGAGAGCGGTTACTATTCACAAAATTAATCAAGTAATCCATATATCCATTCTGTTAAAAGGATATATGCCAACCAAACGATCATAACAATCACTGTGTATTAGCTAGTCCATTGTTCACAGTCAAATGTCCACTCAGTGTCATCACAAGACAATATGCATTTCACACAATCTGTAAGGGAGTTTTGTTCCTTTCATTTATCCAATTTGCATCTTATAACAATTCTCAATGTATAATAGTAGCCATTCCCACTCTCTTAACCATCCGAATCAATCACTGCCCACACATTACTTCAATCAACAAATACACCCAAAAGTCGTGTTTCAAAAATAACAATGAAGTCATATTGTCACTGCAATCATGCCTGTCATTTAAAATGCGACGATATTCATTAAACATATGTAGTGGAAGGCCAAATAATCCAGATTAAAATTGAAAAAACCTAGATCGTTATTTAAACAAACAGACAATCAACCACCATTCCAACACATGCTATGCACAAAATAATTCAATTATGCAAGTGTAATTCTGTCACTGTACAAGCCCAATTCAATGTGACCCTAACATGCTAGGCTGTCCATCACGACGATGTATCAACAACATGCTTGTCTTCATAAAACAAATAATCGAAATGCAAACAAGTCGTGCTTAAACTCTGTGACTATCTTTGAGGGTGGAACCCAAACTATCCATATTACACATGGTGTGTAGCCACCCAAAACACTACGATGCAACATCCCCATTTTACAAAACCAAACACACAGTCACAGTAATAACTCAACCCATCATGCTGAGCCATCAATCTAATACAATATTGCTTCAATTTAATCAAACTGCAATCAACCATGTTGTGTAAAACTCGGGCTTATGCAATCATAACGCATACAATGGATGGATTTTCTATAGTCATCCCAGTTGCAATAACTATTCAGCCCCAAAATAAACTAACGGTTACCATGACTATTTATCCATTGTGTAGAAACACTGCACACACAAACGCAGTATGCGTGAGCAACATTAAGAAATTGTAATCAATGCCAAGCCAAAAATCCAAATATTCCTTAGTGCAAAAATACCATGACTGTGTATCAACGAATCAACCAGACATGTTGTGGCAACCACGCATACCCACGCGTTGACATGGAGGGAGGTTGTGGCCTTCTCAAATAAAGCCATACTAGATTATAGAACATAAGGAAATTGACTGTGTATCTGGACTACCCAATTAACAATGTAGGGTTATTCATTTTAATAACACAGGCAATGACTAGATATCAAACCAACATGATCATCATATGTCCAACTGGGCGAGTATGTACCCCATTTTTATCGACAATACACAACCATTCAAAAATAACCAAGCAGTAAACCCAACAAGCCATGCTGGTGTTCTATGTCAACCCTCAGACATGTGGAGTTAAAGGTTTGCACTATGACTAACACAGGAAAATATGAGCCAACTCCCTTCAATGGTGAAAAACCTCCGAGACCAATCGTGCATATACAAAGAGAACCATGAATTATTCGTGGATATATAACAAATCCCGAGACATGAGGGATACAACAGAGGAGTGAGGCTCCAACTCGGTCGGTAATGGTACTTAACGCATGCAGGGTGTAAACCTCGTGGCTCTTTGGTCAAACAACCACAACACTGAGGTGAAGACACGACCGAGTAAGAATAGGAAAACCCATTTTGTGACCTTTAGTGGTGAAATCAACCAATGCCCAAGTGAACAAAACATAGTGACACAGAGTGTCTCCAACCATTAAACTCATAAAATACAGAGACTGGGCATAATGATGCGAACACGTGAAGACAACCAGCCAAGAAAAACCAAAAAAAACCCTCCAAATAAACCAACAAAAATCACAAAGAGCCCTTATGGCTTCTAACACCCAGGATGGCCCAATACACTGTAACTTCAGATATTTATCATAGAGAAAGCCACCAACAATTCATTCCAAAAACACAATTTTACACAGTTGCAACACTTAAGGAAAACACAACCCATACATTCGATCCAATATCCATTTCATAACAGAGTAGACTCATGGATGGCCAAAAAAAGACATACATGTGATCAAATCACCTTAAAACACGAGATGGCCAAGCGGTTCCTCTCTACTAGGAAAACAGAGCATAACCACAGCAACAAGGATGAACAATATATCGATTAGGGTGGCGACCAACGAAGGAGTAAAGGTGACGTGCAATAAATTCACGTTGCCTCCATTCATAGTCCATTTACTTCTTAGTACATGCCAACAAGCCTTTCATTTACACCATTAATCACATGTATCGAAACCATCACCCATCAATCACGCGACCATATCATACTCTCAACTTATGCCACAAAAAAAATCAACCACGTTCCATACAACAAATCGCATAAGCATTAACAACCTTCACTTTGTCAAATGTGCCACTCACATCTTATCCTACCATATGCATAGTAACCATATAACTCAATAAAATCGCATAACCATTTACTTGCTAGCTAGGCTTTAACCATAATCATTAAATCTTTCATGCATGTAGTATAGTATATAGGATAGTTTAAATTCTTCCCTTTGCAATTGTTGCGTTGTTTCTTAGTTCTTTCCAATTGTTTGTATGTGTCATTGTTTTTTCCAACTGCCTTTCATGTATTATTACTAACATGTTTGTTGTGCAGGTGTCCCAAGAACAGATATCAATGGTACAAATGTAACATAGGCCATAGTAACATAAGAACCAATACTTCATAAGTCCAATACATAGCTAATAAAAACAAGATTCTCATCAACCATGTAAGCAGTGTCGAACATGAGCACAAAAATCAAATAAGAACCAGAACTGATCTCCAATCTACAAGGGGGTCCCACCTACTAGTATTATTTATCTTTTATAATAATATGCTTTAGCAACACTTTGCGGGCAAAACTTCGTTGATGATTTCAATCGTCAACACTCCTCTGGATAAAAATTCATGGACTCCTATCCATGAGCTCCTACAATGACTTTCCATGCTTTTGAATGCCTGCTTCATTTACCCAACTGACATCTTCTATTGTGTGTCCTTTCCACTTTACCGGATACTCAAAATAAGTCTTTCTTCTGGTCTTCTTACAAATTCTATGATCTATGATCTTTTCCATCTGCGACTTTTCTGCTACAGGCATCTACTTCTCCCACTAGATTTCCTTCTGATTTTCTAATCCTTTGGTGTCATCTTCCTTGTAAGGATACAGGTCGTAAATGTTGAATGTGGGTGATATACCCACATCTTCTGGAAACTCTATCTCATAAGCATTTTCATCAAATTTCCTTAGTATCTTGCATGGTCCTATATTCTTTAGCTTCAATTTATTATATGTTCCTCTTCAGAACCTTTACTTCCTAATATGTGCTAGAACTTGATCTCCCACTTCATATTGAAGTTTTCTCCTATGTTGATCAACTCTGTGTTTGTACTCTCTTTTATTGTTCTGCAACTGCTCTTTGATATGATTATGAAGCTTTTGCATTTATGCAATGAAGTCTTTTGCTCCAACACTTCTAAATTCATTCTGCTCCAGATCTCTTAACTCCGATACTCCTCTTGGATTCATCCCATATACTATGTGAAATGGGATCTTTCATGTACTTTTGTTTGGTGAGTCATTGTATGCAAACTCTGCTTGTGACAGAATTTGATCCCACTGGCTATGATGTTTTGTGACCAGACTCCTCAACAAATTTCCTAAACTTTGATTCACCACCTCAGTTTGTCCATCCATTTGAGGGTGATATGTTGAACTAAAAGAGAGTTATGTCCCCAGCTTCTTCCACAATGTTCTCCATAAACGACCAACAAATTTAGTGTCTCTGTCTGATACAATACTCTTAGGCAAACCATGAAGTCTCACAACTTCCTTGAAAAACAAATTTGCAATGTGCATTGCATCATTAGTTTTCTGGCATGGAATAAAGTGTGTCATCTTTGAAAATCTATCAACTACCACAAATATGGAATCACTTCCTCTTTGTGTTTTTGGAAATCCCAACACAAAGTCCATGCTTATTGCATCCCAAGGCCTTTCTCGAATAGGCAATGGTTGATACAATACAGTGTTTTGCCTCTTTCCTTTGGCATACTGGAAAACCTTACATCTGTTTACAAACTTCTTCATTTCTGCCCTCATACCTGGCCAATAGTATGAATAGTTCAACTGTGTGAATGTTTTGTCATGGCCGAAATGTCCGGCTAGACCTCCACTATGTTTTTCCTTCAACATATTTTCTCTCATCGAGCATTTTGGTATGCACAACTGGAAACCTTTAAAGAACAATCCATCTTGAATCATATACTTTGTCCACTGGATTTTGTCTCTGAGCACAAGTTTTTCACATGCTTCTTTAAAATCTGGGTCATCACAATACATTTCCCTTAGGTGTCCAAACCCTAAGGTCTTCACTTGAAATTCCTATAGAATCTGATCTGTAATTTAACTTGATCCAAAATTCAAGATATTTTAACCATTATTTGCATGTGAATTCTTAACTGTTAACCACCTTTGTAATGCAAAATTAAAGAACATCCATCAAGCACATGAGCACATAAACATGTACGCAAACCATCTATGAACAAGAATTGGTAACGAAGTTCACCAGACCCCCTAGCTACGTCTCCAGGCCACTTTCCAAATGAAAAGGCCGATAGATTAAGTATTCAAATGCTTACAAAGTGACTTCTGATTTTTGTCTGTCATATACAATAATAGACTTCAACAACAGCTACTAGATGAAATTCTGAGACTTTTAAGTATGAACATGAATACCTTTCTGTATATCTGAAAGATTCTGTGAGCACTTTTCTGTCTGGATGCCTGAATGCAAAAACTAAAGCTGGATCTGGAATCCTTGCGAAAAACTGAGACTTTTGAGTATAAAATCGATATATTTCAGAACTGGACTCAGAATGCCCTTCTTGGTACAATTCCCAAAATCTACCTCTGATCTGTACAGTCCGTACGGCCTTGGGATGCGTGCAAATCTAGAACCACCTCGATCTGCATGAAAAACCACCTCAGTCTACGTGCAAATTCACCTCAAAATACGTGCAAATCCACCTCGGTTTGCATGAAAATCCACCTCGGTCACTGTGCAAAACCACCTCGGGCGCATGCCAGTCTTTGCCTGCATCAAAACTCCCCCTCCTCAAGATCCGTGTCCATTGCTCATTTAAATAATGAGGAAAAAACCAAAAAGGGGGGCGTGGCCATAGGCCACGTGCCTACCCAAATCCCACCAATATCGGCAGTTTTTAAGGTTAATCTGCCACCACTTGCCACGTCTCATGGTGGTGGTGCGTTGGTAGATGTGGTGGTTAGGGGGTGGAAGTCTCGGGGTCAAACCCATGGGCTTCTCCTCCCACACATATGTGATTGGCTTAGCGCGATTTGGTTTAACATATGATATTTAACATATGTTATATATATATTATATGGTTTATAATATGACATGTATTATATGGTTTGGTGCTTATGGTTTGGATATATGGCGCGTTTATAACATATGGCTGATTTAATGGTTATATTATATGGACTTTGGTTATATGGCATGGTTTAATAACATTTACATACCAAGGGGGCCTCGGTGTTAGCAAGGTTGAGGGCTAAGCCCTTGACCACCCCCTTTTTGCCCAACCATGGGGTCATGGTGGCCTTATCCTAAGGCCTTGGGTTCAATTCCCATAGCCCCAAACTATATTTTTTAACCATTTCTAACCATTTTCACCATCTTAGATGAAACTTCAACTGCTGATATCTTTGTCATCTGGAGGTCGTTTTTCCCAAAACGAACATCACCGGAAAGATGTTGACGAGCTCTTCCACTTTGTAATATTTACTTTACATTTTGAATACTTTAACTCTATCTAATTTTGAGATGATCCACCTGAATCAGAATCAGACATCTCCTACTCAATGCATCAACAACTTTGTTAGCATTACCAGAAATATGTTTAGTGACAAAAGTGAAATTTTGCATAAACTCTATCCACTTGGAATGTCTCTGGTTTAGCATCTCCTGTCTAGTTATGAATTGTAAAGCTTGATTATCACTATACAAAACAAACTCTTTTGGAACAATGTAGTGCCTCCATTTCTTCAAGGCTTGAATTATTGCATAAAATTATTTATCATATATGTAGTACTTTCTCTTAGTGTCATTCAACTTCTCACTGAAATATGCAACATGCTTATTATCTTGTTTCAATACTGCTCCAATTGCAACTCCACTAGCATCACATCTTACTTGAAACGTCTTCCCGAAATCAGGCAAGACCAGAATCGGTTGTTCTGTTATCTTCTCCTTCAATATATTGAAGCTTTTCTCGGCTTCTTCTATCCACTTAAAATACTTGTGTCTCTTCTTCAACATATCCATCATTGGTGTACAAATGCCACTGTAATTTCTAATGAACTTCTGATAGATAGTCATTAATCCATGGAAGCTTCTCACCTCAAATATGCTTCTTGGCGACGACCATTCTCTGATTTCTTTCACCTTCTTTGAATCCATCTTCAATTCATTCAAAGAGATCACAAAACCCAAGTAAATGAGTTATGTCTTCATAAAAGAGGATTTCTTTAAATTTATCAGCAACTTC
>JASDQU010250442.1:4661-15142 GCA_032191745.1 Picea mariana | reverse complement strand
GAGCCAGTCTTTTTCTGCAATGAACTAAGCATTGTATGTGAAGATAGGAAAATATCAAAACTAAGTGAGATGGAACAAAATTGGACAACAACAATTTTCTTTTGCCTTTGCTTTGTGGAAAGTTGGGACTTGAATGCACTTGGAGTAGGGTAGAAAATGTTGTTGTCCACCTTTTTCTGCCAATCAAAGATTACTGTTTTCAAAATTGAACCTATTACCCCTCATTTGCATGAGACTACACTTGTGATTTTCATCACACATATCAGGGGTTTGCAGATTTGTGGAGCTTTGGATGGCTTAGGGGTTGTGATTTCATTTGATGAATTTATTGGTGATATATTGATGACGTTTATACTTTGGTTACCTTGTTAATTGCTTTATCTTCATGCTAGTAGACTTGGTCATGAAGCCTCCCCACCTTTTTGATCATGAGGATAAAGGCGCTGTTAATACATGTTGATATGTGAGGAACGACCCGAGCAACTTTTGGCCTACGTTGACATTGTATTGGCATCTTCATTTGGTTAACTTCATGATGGTATACAACGCTTGGCACTTTCTCTTTGCCGTCACTTGATTTCACATTCATTTGGGGTGATTTGACATGGTCTAGTATGATTGGAGCCCTGGTATAAGAGCTCCCTAGCTTATGTGGCTTGGCTTATCACTTGAATTACCCTATGATGGTGGATCGTGGTACTATGTGGAGCGCTCCTATTCATTGGCACATATGTGGAGGCATATACACACTTGTCATCATTTTATGTCTCGAATGATGAGGTTATTCCCCCTTCTTAATGAGTTGGCGTACCATTTGGATGATTTGGCATGTGCTTGATGGTGATACATGGTTTGTTTGACTCTTTCATCCATGGATCCAACAACACCTTGCACAATTATAGAGGAGGTTTGAGTGAAGTGCCCTAGGGTTTGAGGTTGACTTGGCATGGCTTTGGCAGTAGTTATGTATCATCTATTCATGATCTTGGAGGAGCACTCCACTTACCCCTTGCTTGGCACGCATTTTGTTGATGGTTACTATTATCGCACGAGTTGTAGGTTGGGCAAAGCTCGACCCAAATCACAACATGGCGACAACTAAGAGAACACCTACCCACTGTCACCTTAGATAGGTATTCCCGTCACTTTAGTGATGATGAAAATCACCACAAGGGGGAAATCCCGGGTGACCCTAGAGGGAAAAGATACGGAAAGTGAGATGATGAGATGAATGCCCCTATAGGTCGAGTTCCTAAGTGGAGGAAGGCTTTGATGACACGTCTTGGGAGTGGTTTAAGGTTGCCAAGTCCTTGGGTACCTGCTGAAAGTGTTTGTATCTGCCCGAGACAAGAAAATCCAAGTATGCACGTAATATATCAAGTGGACAAGCAAGTTAAGCTTTTTGTCCCTAATTGCAGCAGTAAACAAAGATATATATCAATAATGAAATCAAATAACTACTGCAGAAATAACCATAAAAAACATCAAGTATTTATTGGGCAATGAAGTACTAAACATGCAAACTAATTCCCAATACTTTAGCACAAGTTTTGCTGGTGAATTAGGGCTGCAAAAAATATGTTTTCAGAGAATTTTCAGAGCAGCCAAATGGCTGTAGCAAAGATTTGCTACAGCATCAACTTTTACCTCAAGAAATTAGCCAAAAATTTGCCCAACAATAGCCAACATCAAGTAGATTAACAATATCAACTTTCCAACGGTAAAAGAGTGAGAAATTAAGCTTGAAAAAGAGAGTTTGCATCAACCCTAATGGCTGTAGCATAAGTTTGTAACAGCAGCAAGATATCCTTGACCAATCAAAATGCCCCAGTGGCTCAAGCAAGCGATTAAGGCAAATAATTGATTCCACTTTGAACAAATTCAATATCTCGTAAAATCACGTTTTTCAATGCAAGCAATTTATTTCTCCAATGCAATAAAAGATTAGTGCCTTGCCAAATGGGTTGTGGAGTCTTCTTGTGTTAGGTTAGGACTACTAAATCTCAAGGGTTGTAATCCCTTTTACTCCCTTGAGATAGCAACCCTAACAAGGTAAAGTCTAGGAGGGTGTAAACCCTTTTACTCCTCCTAGCAACCTTTGCAATAGCCTTTTCAACAAACAATACTGATAAAAATGGGTGGAGGTTGTAAATCCTTATACTCCTTCAAGGATTTAGCCAATAACAAGCATGGAACAAGAAAGAAACCTAACAAAGTGCAGATTTTCCTTACCAATTCCAAGAAATGCCAAGACAAAACCCTAGTTACCAAGCAATTTTCATCACCAAAGCAAAGAGAAAGAGCCTCCAAGAGTAGCACACCACTTCGTTTCACAAGACAGGAGATAAACCATATCACAATAGAGAGAGAGAATGAATTTGCCCAAGTAGGGAGAAAATTTCAGCCAAGTATCCTTCTCCACAGGGGAAAGCTATGATCAAATGAGATACAAATGATCTCTATTTAAACAAAATGTTCTAAATATAGTTTGTCCACAAAACTTAGGGTAAAACACAAGATAAGGGGTCAACAACCCTTATCTTGCCCCTTTACAAAAATAATGTTATTTAATTCATACTTTGCACATAAAAGAAACCCTAAAACATGACGTCACCCTCTTCTTGGGCAACATTTGGCACTTTTGGTCAATTTGTTGAGTTGGAGAAGGAAACGCTAGGCCTCCAAAGGTCAGTGGTCTTCAATCCATGCCTCTCTTCCATGACCCAAGGGTTCTTTCCTCCAAAACGTGCCAAGTGTCCTCAATCACCACCAAACCCTAGCCCTAATATGGCGTCAAGCCCAAAGGTGACGTTTTGGCCTCCTTAGGCAAGTCGTTTGGGTGGTAGGGCCTAGGTGAGGTTCTCCATGATGTCCTCTAGGCCTCCAAAGGCATGTCTTCATCATTTGGCATGTGGGCCCTTGTCATCCAACCTTTGGGCTTCAAGCCCCATTGAAGCCCAAGCTAGGCTTGTTCTTCCAAAACTGTCCACCAACTGGGTCCTGCAAAGACAAATGGATACGCCCTCCAAGGATCTCAAGTCAAATGTATCATGATGAGTAAATCAAATCAATAACAGAGCCATCTAAGCAAGTACATCCAAACCACCTCATCAAATAAACCAATGCTCAAAGACCCTATGCAATTTGCCCAGTTTGGGTATGGGAGGGTTGACAAAACGACCTATTGGGTGAATCGTACCTCAAGTTTAGGGGTGTTTCTCGAGGGGACTTCCTTCTAAGTCATGTGGATGAGGTGTCAGGGATGAGGGGAAGAATTTTGGGCATGGGGTTCATGACATACAAGGTGCTGTAGTGTCTCATTTATGGGTGCCTTTGCAGAGAGTGTGCAACACCTTCGTTTTCATTGCAACCTTTTTTCAAGCCCATTTGTTGCCTTCTATTCTTTTAGGATGTTTTTAGGATGAAGCCAAGGTGGTGCTTCTACCTGAGCATGAAAAACTGTGCCCACCTTGACTCTACCTTGGTCACATCATGCTTCTCCAAGTTGAAAACATGTGTGGGGCTTCTACTTAAGCAATAAAAACAGTGGCCACACATGCTCCACCTTGGTTGGCATTTTGTATTAGATATTTTTCACTGGTCCCATCGGTTTCTTATGAGAGACATTTCATTGTCCTCGAGATCCCTGTTCGAGCATATAGAAGGTTAATGATTGGATTTTATCTTTTGCCAACTACAAATCTCTTGGCCTTCAATCCCATCTTCCCATGAAACGAGGGACAACCCCTTATTGGGTTAGTATACCCAAAAAAACCCAAAAGGTAAGGAGATGGGGGGATGAAGCGTGGAAGGTGGCAAGTATGGTCGGGAATGGCACAATGACTCGTCAAGAGGACCTCCCAGTAGAAAACCTATCCCTAAGGGTGACCGACTTACTAGGGCGCAATGTCAACCACCAAAGTGAAGCAGGAAAAAGAGCATAATGTCCAAGCAAACGTTACAAAGTCAAAAGCAGTAATAGATGCAACAAACTCAAATGCCTCAAATATTGAAATGACACTCACCATAATACCTGACTTGTACCTCATGGAGTAAGACCCAATGTCTTTCGAAAGCTAGCTGATGTGGTGGATACCGTCGTGATGAACCTGGAGGTGTGGTGGCGAGTTTGGTCTATGTCCACGCAAGTGGACACTGCTGGTCAAGCTGTCTCTCGGTACTCCATGTCTGCAACCCGAGGGCCTCGAGACATCATCTTCTTAGTTATCCCTAGGATTTGGGGATAACAGTTACTCCTGGAGATTGAGCTTGGGGAGTTGTTTGAGGAGGTTGAGTTGTTCCTTGGCCTATTCTTAACATGTGTTTTCACTTTATGCTATTTTATTCATGCTTATGGAGGAGCATGTCCTCTGGGAGGGATGTTATGTGAACCTTGGGGCATTGTTCATGGTCAAACCCTACTTCTTTAGTAGGGTGCCCCCTCCCTTTGTGATTTGATGGATGAGTTTCCTTGTTGGAGAGCCACAAGGGCCATTGTTGGAGGAGTATCTTGTATATTTTATTGGATTGAGGAGGGGCTGCCCCCTTTCTTCATGGAGTTAGTTGAGTATTGATGACAGTCCACATGTTTTCTTCATAGATTTTGATGCCTTGTTTCATGGATCCACTTGCTTGGCACTTGATGAGGAGGAGGACGTCCACTTGAGGTTGCTTGCACTCATATCTATGTTATTTTGAGGGAACTTGCATATTGGAAGAGCTTTGTTACACACTCATTCATGAATGAAGGAGGTCTGACCTTAAAGTGACATATCCACTCTGGTAGGGTTTTACTTTGTCATTACACTCTTTTCCATGCCATGGATGAGGACGTTTTACATTGGAGGAGATCTTGGAGGATCCAAACCCTAGATCTAGGGTTTCATTGCATATTTTGAGGTTGTTGGTTATGGGAGTACTACACTTGGTGGATTTTTGGGGGCTAGAAATTGAAGCTATTGCATGGTCTCATTCCTTCTTTGATGGAGATGTCCTACCTTTATGGAGCATTCTTTAGTGGAGACTTGTACATGTGGCATGACCACTTGTTATTTTATGTATTTGTTGACTTGGTAGTTGGAGGATATTGTTTATTTACTCCTCCCTAGATAGAACTAAGGTTTTGGTAGTGGATAGTATTATTTTATTGTAGATGAAGCTGACGCTCAAACCTTTAGAAGGGTTTTCTCTCTTCATTATTTCTCATGGTTGGATTTGTGAAGACTGCTCATCTTAGAGCTTTGTTGAATATCGTTTTTGAAGGCTTAATGGAAAGTTCAATGGTTCTTGCTTATCATATGTGAAGCTATGTTTTGTTTGTAATTGTTGTTGGTGGATGCTAGGAGTTGCTTGGAAAGAGCTTGTTACGAGAGGCCGTAAAGAAGGGTATATTTACCACATTTGGAAGGGTTTAGTGTGAGAGTTCTACTCCTCTTGATCTCCTTTGATGTATATTAATGAATATACTAGCTTGATTTGATCAAATCGTTTTTGTTTGTCTAATGGTTCTTTGTGAGACTCACCCTTATAGCATTGTTTGATAGTGGCACCTTTTGCTGCCCTCCAAGCACTTTTCTTCTTCATTCAACAACAAGTTAAGGCTTATTGTGGGATGTATAACAAATCTATGTTTCTTAACCATTCATAAATTTCTTTGTTGGTTTTACCTCTTGACTCCATTGGCCCAATATTGGATAAGCACTAGTCCCTTATCCTCCATCACTCCTTTGTTTTCATTATACTACAAAATCATTTTTTTGCTAAGCTATCTCTTCACGTCAACTTGAGCCTCATTGTCATAGCCTTAGCCCTTAGGAATCCTACTTAGGGATAGCCCCTTTGTGTTGGAGAAGAGCCAACCTAAAGTGAGAGAGGGAGTTACTGAGGTGATAGTGGGTAGCCCCTTGAAGTTGCCCATAGGCTAGTAACACTCTTTTGGACTTTAATATAAAGGTGCTAGTTCGTGAGGTAACTCTTTGGCGTCGTTGCGAGGGATAAAGTCCATTTCCTGGAATTTTTGAAGACTATGCTTCATGACATGTTGTGAGAGTGTTATTTTTGAAGACCTTGTTCTCACATGGCAACTCTATGAAGGGACGAAGTCATTGTTCCTTGCAGATTTTTGAAGGCTTTCTTGTGTGTAGTGGTGAGCACATGCAAGTTCTTGAAGGCAATTTCAAGGTTCACCTTGGTGACTGCCCTTCATTGGTATGAGGTAATGTGGATCTTGTGCTCAGATTTCACTTTCAGATTTGAACATTTGAAGTATGATTGCTTCCAAAAGTAAATTCGTGGATATTTTTTAGGCCTTTGGATGTTTGATACATTCATGGAGCTCCACATCATCTTCATCTTGATAATTGGAGAGAGCGTGTTCCAAAATTTTGGGGAAATTCTCATATGGCTTCAAAGCATATTGCATTCGTCATATAATTTGTTGTAGATTTCAATATTGTCCTTGAAGGTATCTTGACGTTGGCTTTTGTACATTCATTAGATGAGAAAGATACATGGGAATCTTATTGAAGGCTTGGCGCAAAAGAGATAAAATCATTTCCATACTTGGTCAAAAAGTTTCGTGAATATTGTATGTATGGTTATGAGGAGCACATTGCAAGTTGAGGGGTGTTTATGGGTTGTTATTTGTGCTAAGCTAAATTAAAGGATTCTTAATTTGATAGTGGAATGTGAGAAGAATCCTTCAAGGTCTCTTGTTGATGAATTAGATAAGAGATGTGATGCTTACATGTATTTATGTGATTGCGTAAAAGAGAAGTATGTCGATCCATCCCCACCAAATAGTGAAGATGAATTGTATGGTCATCCTTCTTCCCATGATCCTTTATGATAGGAAATTTAAGATCTTGAAGAAGACAAAGATATGAAGCCATTGAAGGTTCTTTTTCAGTGATGCATGAAGATGTTGTTAACAAGGCATCCACCTCATTCCCCATGAAAGATCAAGAAGAGCACATGGATGAAGAATCTTTTCATATTTCCATTCAAGATCAAGTGCCACCTCATGATTCAAGTGAAGAAGAAAAACATGATGAGGTCATTGAAGATTTTGTTGCATCCCCACAAGAAGAGCACGTTAATGAAGAAAGTCCTCAAGTACATAAAGAGGCACCTGATGATTCCATGGAAGGCCAAGGACTTGAAGAGGATTTTGTTGGTGAGAGAATTAAAAAAGACAAGTGTTTAGTAAATTATAACCCCTTTCAAATTTCTGAATTTCATGAAGAAATTGCAGATTTGGAGGTCTATGAACAGCCCAGCATATAGGAGGTGAATTCAGAAAATTTGCATGATATTTTCTAGCCATATGTTCTTGTTCATGATGCATATTCTGGGCAGCTTTGTGAGGATATTTATGCAGATTTGTTACAACCATGTACTCTAATTTATAGTGTGGATTTGTTGCAGAATTTTCATGGAAAATTTCAGCCATGTATTAGTGGTTATGATGCATGTTTTTCCCAGCATGGAGAGGAGATTTGTGGTACTAAAAATGCAGAAATTTTCCAGCCACCTCTTTCCTCATATATCGGTGAAATTGTGCATGATTTTTCTGCAGGAAAAGGTATTTTAGTGGCTATAAATTGTATGGTACAGCAGAATTTTAATTGCAGAAATTTCCAGCGACGTATTTCTTAAAGTTTCTCACATTCCTTGCATTTGATTTCAGCTGGAAATGGTAGTTTTAATGTTGTAAATTATTGGGGCAGCAAGCATTTCATTTTGAGTTATATTGCACAGATTTCCAGCCATCAAAAGGAGGATTTCAAGCTTTAGATTTGGGGCTGAAATTTTGTTATAACACTGGAATGTTGCTTCTTGTTTCATGTACATCATATTTGGATGATAGCCATGAGCTTTGGTGCAGTTTTATTTGAGCCCCCTAAGCCTTTGTTGCTCGAGGGAAATGATGATAATGTTGTAAGGATTGATGAAGGATTGACTTATGATGTTTTCAACATTGATGACGTTTACACTAGTCCTATCCAAGCTTGGATGTAGGAGTCTTGTGTTGGTGCATGCCATTCTTGGCGATCTTCATGAGCACATTTCAGCCTTGCACTCATGAAGATTTCAGCATTATTCCACTTGGTTTTTGATGTATCCTTGTTTTGGCTTGTGAGCAAACACAAGGGAAGAGTTCATGGCATTGATGAGATGCTAAAATGGTTACATCGGCTATTTGATTTCACTTAGCATCTTGCTTCATCTGAGGATAGAGTAGGGTAGGATGAATAAGCTCAACATTCATGAGCATTAGGTTTACTTCCATGTCCTCTTTGGCATTGTTGGTTTATGCCCTATTTTGTAAAGCCAAATTTCCAACAATTCTGTGTTATGAACGTTATGATGGACTTGTGATGTGATGTTTAGGGATGTGAATGTTGATCCATGCTGCTGCATGCTTTTGTTTGATTTTTGATGGTCACTGCTAGTAGGTATCTGTTGAATTCTGAGGTTCCCATGCACTCCCAAGAAGAGTACATGCGCCCATGTTGGAGCTAGTGGTTATCCCTCATTCTGTAGGAGGTCACACTTGTGATTTTCATCACATAGATCATGGGTTTGTAGATTTGTGGAGCCTTGGATGGCTTAGGGGTTGTGATTTCATTTGACGAGGTTATTGTGATATATTGATGATGTTTAAACTTTATACTTTGGCTACCTTTATGATTGCTTTATCTTCATGGTATTAGACTTAGTTATGAAGCCCACCCCCTTTTTCATTTTGATCGCGAGGATAAATGCGTTGTTAATACATGTTGATATGTGAGGAATGCCCTCGCACTTTTGGGCTAAGTTGACATTGTATTGACTTCTTCCTTGTTTGACTTCATGATGGTGTTGAACACTTTGGCACTTTAACCTTGCTTTCACTTAATTTCACATTTATTTGGGGTGATTTGACATGGTCTAGCATGATTGGAGCCTTGATATAAGAATGCCCTAGCTTATGTGACTTTTGGTTTATCACTTAAATTACTCTGATGAGGTGGATCACGATCATCTTTTTATGGCTTGAATGGTGAGGTTGTTTCCCCTTCTTTACGAGATGGCATACCATTTGGATGATTTGGCATGTGCTTGATGGTGGTACATGGTTTGCTTGACTCTTTCCTCCATGGATCCAACAACTTGCACACTTTTTGAGGAGGTTTAGGGGAAGTGCTCCAGGGTTTGGAGGTTGACTTGGCATGGTTTTGGCATTTACGTATCATCTACTCATGATCTTGGAGGAATGCTGCATTTATCCCTTGATTGACACACATTTTGATGATGGTTTGTTAGAATTTAAGGGCAAAAAGTAAACTATCAAGAAACAAAAATAATTTTAAAATATTTTCTAATCACTTGCTACTGTAATTCTAGATCAGCAATACATTAAAATTTCTGATGTAAAATAACATAAGTCTGAGTGTTACCTTAGCCAAACAAAGAATAAGATTACCTGATATGCTGCTGTTATCCTCTTTCCTGTATGCTCAGAAAAAGCTTCAAGGTATCATGGATCAAACCTCAGGGTAGATCTCACCATGATCCTTTGAACAAATTGCCAAGAAGTGTTGATTTTTCCCACTTCTGCAATTTATCCCAATCCCGGTTTCAATCACTCCTTATCACTCCAAAAGTTTAATGCCCATTCCCAATATTAATGAAATTTGCCGACATTAATATGCATTAAATATTTAAAATGAAATTTGACTGAAACACATGAAATAAATGATCTTTTCAATGGCTGTACAAAAAACTCAGAAATAAACCAGCAAGCACACATTTAATGACACAATAATTTTTGGTCAATTGACCCTGGAAAAAACCCAATGTGGGGAAAACCAGTGAGAGAGAGGGAGTTCTTCTTATTTCTTCAATTTCTGGAAATTACATTTCAGCAAAAATAAAACCAACAGAAATTTAACTTATCTCCTCATCGATTTTCGTGCTTGAAATTGACTGGAAGAAACCCAACAGGCACCTCGAAATCTGTGCTCAGACAGCCGTACCGTACGGACCGTCACAGCATTAAATGCTGTACGATTTTGTTGAAAAACGTGCCCAGAATTGAATGCAGCTGTACGGCGGCCGTACAACCTGTACGGACTATTAAATGCGCCTGTTTTCCTTGGTTTTCGTGCTGCTTTACGACCAGAACAGGTACAATAAATTCGGCCGTACCAAATCCGTACAGTACGGGTTCTCTTTTTTTTGCTGATTGCCTCGAAATCTGTGCCCTAGCTTTGCCTTGGAATTCGTGCCTCTTCTCTGCTGCTTTCTCTTCTCAGAAAAATTGGAAACTTTCTCTTCTCTTGCTCTCTCTCAATCTCTCAATCTCTCTTGGAAAGAATGAATGCTCTTTTGGTCTTTTTCCTCCTTTAGAATCCCTAAGTGACTCTTAGGTTTCTTTTTGATCCAAGGGCTCACATTGCCCAAGATCAACGGTTGAAATTAAATGCTCCATGAATATT
>JASDQU010250439.1:1418-12518 GCA_032191745.1 Picea mariana | reverse complement strand
ACCCATCTCTCCTCGCTCCTCGCTAGGAGGTACCAGTATCTCAGGATCTCTCAAGAAATCAATCCCTGCATAAGGGTAATCCTCTATGAATGGTATCTGTCGCGACAACCAAGCAAATAAGTCATCATCAAAGGACTCATTGGTCCTTCTACCAGCTTGTCGTGGTAGTAACATTGCCCATCTGCAAACCGCAGGAAGAGAGGCCTAATGTCCTCGTACCACCACTCGAGTACTGAAACTATAAACTCTTTCAAAGAATAAAGAGAATAGAATCGTCCCGAACCCAAAGTTCCTCTGCGTCCGCAACCGACAATCTGTCAGTTGCCTCTTCATACAATCCAACAGTGTAGTGCTCCAGTCAAATATCTGTGCATTTAAGAACTGGACTGCAATGTTCATCTGTGCATGGGACGATTGATGTAGAGCCGCAGAACCAGTCATCCGCCCAATAAGAAACACAATCTCCTGTAGTGATAAATCGTTGATATTTCTTATTGGCACCTGAGAGCTCGATCAGTCTATACCAGCCTCACAATAAAGTCCTATCAATTCCAATATGTTATGAGGACCTGAAGGAAATGTTCGGAAATTGACTAGTTCCCCTCTCTTGGAGAGGCCAGTGAAAAAATAATGTCCTCTATAGTAGGCACCAGTGACTGCCCCTCTAACATAAAGGCCTCTGCGTCGAAATTCCAATAATCAACCAAGGAATTCAGTAGCCTAGGTTGTGCTCGCATAAAAGGACATAGAAAGAATTTTAGCAACCCACATTGCATTAAGGCAACAATAGCATTGGGATCTTCCTCGACCAACTCACTAATCTCCTCATGCTCCATGCTCTCTTTCCCTCCAATGAACATACATCCTACAAAAACCAAGTTCAGGAGGGTTAACCCTTGCTTTTTAATTTTTTTTTCCATTAAATAAAGGGTCCACGCGGGCTGTAATGATGACAGTCGCGTGTACAGGCATGCAGTTTTTCCTCTGCCTGATTGTACACGCGTCCTATCATAAGACAGCCCGCGTGGGCCTAGGGCCGACCTTTTGAGGGTCGAATCCCCCCCAAAACTTGAAACTAAAAGAACAAATAAAGAATTAGAAAGAAAAGCGAGGTAGTTTATACTTACTTGGTCTAGACGGATGGTCGTTTCGTCCATTGTAGCTCACGGAATCACCACTTTTATCAAAAGGTGTTTTTTGCTCCAGAGTCAATTTCCAAATCAGCAATGGTGATAATGAGCTACCAGCTTCTATTTATAGACTTTTTGGCCCCTTTTTGTCACTTTTTTGGCCCCCCTTTTCATTTTCTTTAAATTGAAAACCATTTAGAGTGATTCAGGAGTTGCTTTGGAAAGGTTATGATCGGGTATCAGGACATTTTTTGGAGTTTTGGGTCACTTTTGATGATCCGTGGGAAAAACCTCAGATGATCAACTTGAGCATATAGGTTAGGTTTCCACCCATACTTTTGTATCTCGTTGTCTTTATCCCTTTGCCATAGGATCGATCCCATAAGGTTGCAACATGGAACCATCATTATTGCTTTAAAAGTGTCGCTATTTGGTGGTAGAGCTTACCGGAACATGGATGCCCTAGGTAGATATTGGTTGCATTATGGTGTCCATGCTGTCACTAATGAATGTAGGCTCGGGAGTCCTTTTTGTTTTTCCTGATTACATGATTGAGCCTCATTTGCATGATTCTTGACCTCACCCACGGGACTCCCAGAACATAACGGGTCTTCTTTTAAGCCCTTTTCAGACCCTCTAAACATGAAAATATTGCTAAGAGATCTTGTGGCCTTTCATGTTCGTTAAACTAAAATTTGAAGTCACATCTATCCAGCGGTAGTTTACCCATTTTTCGGTCCGGACGGTCAACTGTATGAAAAAAGCTATACTCTAAGGAACTTCAGTTCTTTAGAAGAGTACCCTCAGGTATCATTTTAACCCTTTTTCGGTCCCGAGGGACTAAATGTACGAAAAAGGAACCCCCACAGAGTCCATAGTTAATCTTTTTTCAGACTCCCTAAAATTGAAAAGATCGTTGAGTGACCTTATTCTTTCACACTCGTTAAAATGGTCCAGAAGAACATCCCTAACGGAGTCCATAGTTAAGCTTTTTTCAGACTCCTTAAAAATGAAAAAACGGTCGAGTGATCTTGTCTCTATCACACTCGTTAAAATGGTTTTGAATAGACGTCTTTTCGGTGTTAATTTACCCCTTTTTCGAATCGACTAGACTACCTTCGAAAAAAGTACCCAAGTGGAGTCTCCTTTTACATTTTTCAGACTCTCTAAATATGAAAAACCACAGAGCTTACTTTCTCTGGGCTCGTTAAACTTACATCGAAGGACGTTACGATTGTGTGTTTTGTTAACCATGTTTACATACCTGCATCTTTTGTCTAATGTCAACTCCATGTTGCTCTCAACTGAACCATCTGAAGCATGTCTTATATGCAAGCCCTGTAGCACTTTGCCTCTGCATCTTGACACCTTTGGTCCTAGGAGGGATTTTTCCTGAGTGTCCTTTCTTTGAACATCAGTCTTGTCCTTGCGCCTCGAACTTGTATGTTTGTGACACTCATTCCTCCTTTGTAACGTAACATTCTTTTATTCTTTTTCCAAAATTATTGAAAAAGACAAAAAATATATATATATACCCCAAAAAGTGGAAGGGAAAAGTATTTTCTTTGTATTGGTAGCATAATGAGTCTCCCTTGGATAAAGCACATCTATCCATTGGTTCGTCAAACTATGGGATTTAATACGACCTTAGGAAGATTTTCTTTCTACATAGAGTTGTGTCCTCCTTCATTTGGTTATTCTTCCAAACATATGGAGAGTTTGCGTTGCCTCCTACATCGTAAACTTATGTTAATGCCATGTTGCCTGAGTCTCATCATTTGTCGTGCTATTGTCCAAGGGAGGTTTTTACCAAGCCTGAGTCGACCCCTCTGCAGTTTGTCTCTTACCCTCATGACTGACCATCCCGAAAGTCCAATCAAGTCTTTGTTTGAAATCAATGAAGCCTTCAGTCTGATAATCAAGATTCTCTAGTCCATGACTGACGAGCCATCAAAGACCTATGGGTAGTGAATTCGTACATTCATATTACACTCATGCCCAAATTTTGAAGATTTTGAAGTTGTTGCTCGAGCTCTAAAGACCTCATCTCCAGCCATCAGGCCTTATCAGCTTCTAGAAGATGGATACTCTACATGTATATCTTTTTTATTTCGAGATGTAGCTCCATTGTGTATTGCTCACGGCTACACTTTATATAGTTATATGAAATGGATCTATAGTGTATTTGATTGGTAGCCATGATTTTATCTTATCCCAAGCATGGGTATGCCCGCCTCGGTGAGACAATTATTATTTTGTAGACGACACCTCCCGATTTCTAGTCACTGGACTCACTTGTTCAGAACATTGGTGAATATTGTTAATGTATTTCGGCCATTAGATGCTCTTCTGACCTCACACATTAGGGGGCATCTGTTATAACCCTAATTTGCACCAGACATGCTTACCTAGCATTAGGTCATCTCAGATTCCTTCCTTGCCAAAACATTGCTAAACAACTCTTCTTAAAAACCCCTTTTAGAAAGACCCATGCGCCCTACTCCATTACTGCACATGTGTACATGTTAGCTGACCCAAGACAACCCGCATGTACCTACAAAAGCATGGAAAAAAGGAAAGTTGTTGATGGAACACATAGCTTTGGGTAAGTTAACTAAACCTTTCGGCCATGCATGGCCGGTCACTCGACCAAATACCTAGCTTCTTCTAGCCTATAAAAGAAGGGTTAGGGGTCCCATTTGAAAGGAGGAGAATCATCGTAAAGAAACTATACCCTATTGAGCATTCCCTTTGTCCCAACCTTTAGCCATCCTTGTGCAAAGAGAAGTATAGAGAAAAGCAGTTGGAAGACAGTGGAAGAAGAGCCCAGGACCATGATCGAGGAGCAGTAGCCAAATTTATCATTGTAAGGTATCATTGTGAAGTTAATAAAAGAGTTGCTTTTCCCGTCCCACCATATGAGATTGTCATTATTGGAATATTGATTGTATGATTGATTAAATCTCTAACCCATTAATTCATAGATCAAATGCATGTGGAGTTCATTGTTTGTCTTTAGTGAATGTAGGTTAGCATTGGGAGGAGAGTTGCAGTCAAAGAATGACCAAGCACGAAAAGGGATCGACATCAAACACGGAGAATAAGGTACGTCGACATAATCTCTTGAGCCTTGTATTTACATATGAGTAATGGGGGTCTAGGCATGGGATGATGATAAAAAGTAAGAATCTTTAGGTCATTTATGCATGCATGATAAAACCCTTAGTGCTAGTCCATAGGAGGGATTTCAAACCCACAAAAGAATCCCAAGAACTTCTATTCATATTCTTCCATGGTCATGCTTCCTAATCGAAGTTCAAAGAAATATTTCATGTTCTTGTCATAGAAGTTCTATGAAAGACACTTCTTCTAAAAATGCCTCTTGAACTTCTTCCAAGTGATCCTACTCTCATTAATGTGTTCCACTTTCTTAAATTGATCTCACCACATAACGACTTTTCCATGCAAATGGTATGTGGCAATTCTAGCTTCTAGGTTCGATGAGTAGTTGTGCAACTAAAAATAATTCATGATTCCAAGAAACTAGGCTTCAACATCATCTTTCCTTTTTGTTTCACCATCAAAGGATGGAGGCCTAAGATTCCTCAATTCTCCTTGCAAACTGTCCAATTCATGTCTTGTTCTCTGGTGCCTAACAAGAGGCACTTCTGGACTTCTTATGGAGTCTTCAGATGAATAAAATTTCCTTGCTAAGTAAGGATGTGAGTGATGTCTATGATTTCCAGTAACATTTCTTGAATGACGATTCCTTCCATACTTATCTCTTCTTTCATGATGTCTACCTTCTTCCTCATGTCTTGAGTTTGATCCATTATTTTCTTGCCTTTGCAACTGATTTAGGCTTTGCATCATTGGAGTATTAATTTGATTTTGTTCTCTTATATTGTCATTTTATGCTTTGTAACTCTGCACTTCTATTCTCATGCTTATCACGGTCTCTATTAATGTTTCTTGTTCCCCTCTACTCATGTGCCCATTTAATTTTGTCTCTGCATTGCAAACATTGATATTTTGACCTTTGGCTTCTCTCTCATGATTGAAGGCTCCCTCTCCTTCCTCCATTTCCAAAATATGCATTATTATCTGGAAATTATATGTTTATATCATCTAATTCTGCAAAATGTGCAAGCAACCATTTTTGTTAGAATTATGCATATTATATAAATTTGTCAATTAATGTTATAGGTCCTTTTTCTACTCAACTCATGAAGAATTATATCATAATTCTCCAAATTCTAATAATTCTAGACTATTCTCCTTTTAATAAAATTTCCAACGACTATACTCATGTCTCATTCGAATCTCTAAGTTGAAAGTTATGGCTTCCTAAAAAACTATTTTCACCCCATTTGTGCATTTTCTCCACTGGTGCAATTTTATTGAAAGACCAACTTCTGCCAACTGCAAAAGAAAATATGTCAAGAACTAGATAAACCTTTTTATTAGACATAGATAAAAACAATGACATGGAATTCATAAAAACTCTCATATTTTCAATCTGATGCTCCAGTAAAAAACTATAGCAATATGGAAATGACAAGTTTTCCATTTTCATCCCTTTTTTGAGACTTGGAATTTTTAGCAAAACTGACTATCTCTCAATCTGTGCACTTTTGGAAAAATTTCATTAAACCAAAGTTATTTGTCTTAATGATTATATAAAACATAAAGTAAATAAAATTTTCCAACTTTGTGATTTAGGGTCACTTTTCCTTTGAAAATCCCAAAAATCCCCAAAAGGTGGCCCGAAATAGTGGATTTTAACCTATTTCAGCATCCCCATTCCAATCCCCATAGAATTTATTCAATTCCTTCATGGGTTATTTTAATGTATTTTTTCTGGACTCTCTCCAATAATTTCATATTAATCTGGATCTCTGCTGATGATCTGGACCGAGATCTTTAAAAACCACTATTTTTCAATTTTCTGACAAATCCAAGCAAAAATGGGCAATGACCCTCTTAGACACTTTTGTAGATATCCTCTCTTTGGAAAAAACCCAAAATTTTCATCTCAATACAACTTAATATGATCCAGTTATGGCCAAAATATGAATAGTCTTTCTTGATGTATAATCTTGCCTACATGGCAATCTGCACCATCGATCTCAAAATCGGGTGATATCTAGGTTGTTGATCTATCAATATTGCGCAAACTGTCGACCCAACCATTGGTCTTCAACCCTTCTCCCTAGCGGTCGATTACAACACATATTTGAACCGACCGACCTGATCATTGATCATTGGTCGTCGATGATTCCCATTGGCGGATGAAACACTCTCCATTTTAGCCGACCCGACCATCGACCATTCCTATTGATTGAAGTAGCAACCTCTCACGTGGCGTGACACATGGATTTTGATGTGGCATGACATGTAGACTCTAACATGTCATTCTGGATGGCAAGGCATGACATGTGGATGCTGATGTGGCATCACATGTGGATGATGACTTGGAATGACATGTGGATGTTGATGTGCCATCACATGTGGATGATGAATTGGAATGACACGTAGACTTGAACATGGAATTTTGGAAGACATGGCATGACATGTGGATGCTGATATGGCATCACATGTGGATGTTGACTTAACATGGCATGCTAGCACCCGCTTTCCTTGATCGACCATCAATCGCTTCTCTTGGATGATCCGACACTTCACCAACTCAGTTGACTCTCGACCTTTGGTGCTTTCTCTTACTTGATCATAACACTTTGTTAAATCAATCGAATCTATCATCGACTGACCCAACCACCCCATTGAATCAGTTGACACATGACTATCGACCTGTCGTCCAGTTCCCTTGGACAACTAAAACTACTTTGTCAATTCGACCACTCGATTGTCAACCATTTCCCTGGGATGAATAAAAAAACTTCACCAATCTAACCGACTGGACTGTCGGTCGTCGACGACCTCCTTTGGCCTTAGATTTTTTTCGACCAATCTACGATTAGTTTGGGCCATCGATCTAGTAACTTTGACAAAATTTGAAAACATTAGAAGTTTTTAAATTTTTCAAGGATGAATTTGGATCGTTGATCTCGAAATTGAACACGATCTCAACCGTCGATTCATCAAACTCTTCCTAGTGCTACAACAACCATTAAAACTCATTTTTTCGACCTTGCAAGTCAAATCTAACTCCACAACTCTGCAGATCAACTCCATTAAACTTCTTAGACAATCTTGAATAATTTAAACTCATATATGCTCACGAAATTAGGGATTTTCTCTCTAATTTTCCACCGCTTTCCCCCAAATTTGCTCACAATGAAGTCTGCAACAATGAATTCTCCCAATTCACACTCATTTTGGCCCATACCAGTGCAATGTTTCAACCAGAAGCTCTAATACCACTATGTAACGTACCCATCCACTAATAGGTTGGCCATTTTTCTTCAATTCGTACCTCAAGAACTGATTTCAAATTCTGATAATAATTAATTAATAAAGAAGCATGAAACAAATCTAATATCCACACATGCAATAATAAAAATACATGCTATACTTATAAATAATGCTTAATCAATCCATGCAAAGTAATAACCAACAAGAAGGCACATTAAGGATACATATCTCAAAGATAATAATTAATACACAGTGGAAATAAATATACAAGCAAAATAAACCATGACAGGGAGCACTTATCTTAAGCAAAACCAATCACCAATTGGTTGCAAACCAAGGACGTTTCACCCAACCTTAGAAACTGTTGTTCCAATTCTCAACAACAAGTCACCCCTGAGCCATGGCTGTCAATCCACAAGGACAGATTCTATAGCAACACTCAACTTCCCAAACTAGTCAACATTCAATATCTCATAGGTTTCTCAACACACATCAATCCTAAGTACACCAACTCTCTTCTCTCAATCCTACACCACTCAAAGACAATGAACCCCCTTCCCTGCCACACAGTCCCTCAAGCTGTCCACTTCTTTCCAAGGTTCTGGTGCATCTAGTCAAGAATATCCATGTTGGGACTCTCAGAATTTGCAACTATGAACAAGGTTTAGCATATGTCAATGCATCTCAGGCATACAAGCACCAACTCAATACACTAGTAATTACTACAACCATCAAAACAATGGCTCATTTCCTCAACAATTCATCCCCATGTTCCAACCAAGAACAATAATGTATGAGGAATAGTGAATGAATGATGGTGAGAAACAATGAATGAAGAACCCCCAAAAAACCCACAAGAGGAGTTTATATAATTACATGAAATCAAGAACCACATGGCCTTCCCCCCAAGAAGCTCATGTAACCACTTTTCTCAATTAAAACCAAGATGGGTAAATAAAATATAATAAAAATATGTAGCCCCTTTATCCCCTCTCTTGTGGAATCATAGCCCCCTATAACTCTTGTCCTTGTCCGTCTTGTAGCCAACGATGTATTTTATTTTTTTCAATGTTCAAAGTATTACATTTCCTAGGCACTCCGACCCCTATTAATTGTTTAGGCACTTCGACCTTTCATCAAATAAACAAAATACATTATTTAATCTGGGGTCTCAAAATCGGGGTATTACATAATTAGTCCAAATTAATCATCAAATTTGGCATAGGTTCATTGTTGCTTGGTTAAATTTGATTAATGGACATGGCATATGCACAAAAGCATGAGTTTTATACTTATACCACTAACAAGGTGATTCGAGCTATAGTTGTGATTGCATTATAGAGATCTTAATGTTGCCATAGAATTTGAGCCTTGCTACCACTAACAAGGTGAGTTAAGCTATAGTTGTGATTGCATTATAGAGATCTTAATGCTTCCATATGAGTTAAGCCTTACTACCACTAACAAGACGAGTTGAGCTACAAATATGATTGCATTATATAGATATTAATGTTTCCATAGGAGTTGAGCCTAACACAAGCATGGAAACTTGATAGTGGATACTAAATATAAGTGGCTACATATAACCAATTTTTGTGCTGGCATAGAAATGATTTACATCGATACAAGAGCTAATCAAAATTGTACTATAAATAACTAAATGCATCAATTTTCCTCACCTCTTTAACAATGTTCCCCATTGTGTTGAGGGGCCTTAAAAAAATCAACACAATCATATCCACTACAACAAAAATCTTCAATAACATAGCAATTTGCATGCCATAAAAAATATTTTTTTAAATTTTCACTTTATATCATAATCGTCTAAAAAGCCTAAATATAAGATGCATACCATTTATGTACAGAATGAACCATTTTATTTCATATGCAAAATATGTGTAATTCATAAGGAAAACTATATGTAATTTATAGGAAAGAAACGAAAGTATATACATTATACATAGAAAAATCATGCATAAAGTTACAGAAAATGTTTACTTATTGTTAAAACCATTTTATCAAAATATCAAAATTTAATTATTTTATCAAAATGTTAAAATTATATTATTTTATTAAAATAGTTTTTCTTTTAAAATTTTGGTATTTTAAAATGGTAAAATTTTCAATCTTTTTTAAAATTTAATGATTATTTTTAATTATAAAAAATTATTGTTTTCACAAAATATTTTACATTTTAAAATTTTAATATTTTATTAAAATAATTTATATTTTTAAAAAATAATAATCATTTCAATCGTGAAAGCGCAAATTTAACCATAAAGAGAATTTATTTTTAAATTTTAATCACTTATTTATTTTATTTTTTTCATTATAAAAGTTTGATTTTTGTTAACATAGTTAACTTTGCAAGGAAAAGGGTCATTACAATCCTATAGAAGCAAATTTAACCATCAACAAAATTATTTTAAAATTTTAAGTAAAGATGAGCAAATTCAACTTGTTTAAGGACATTTTTTGAGATTCAATTTTAAGTAGAAATGAGCAAATTCAACTTGTTTAAGGACATTTCATGAGATTTAGAAAAGTTTTTTTTGAAAACAAATTTATTAGAAAATATTTTTAAAAATTATGTCTCTTCAAAATCATTTCTTTTAGTAGTAATTTTCCAATGTTTGAATTTACTTAGTTGTATTTTCAATGATTTTTACTATGTTTTCAATGTATTCATATTTTATTTTCAAATGATGAATTTATTTTAAAATTTTAATTATAAATGAGCAATATTCATATTTTATTTTTAATAATGAATTTATTTTAAAATTCTAATTAGAAAAGAGAAAATTCAATTTGTTAAAAAATGTTTTTGGAAATTCAATTTATTATAAGAGAAGAATTTTGGAAAAAAATCAACTTATTAAATAATATTTTAAAAAATTATGTTTTTTCAAAATCTTTTTCTTTCATAGTAATTTTTCCCTTCTGACAACTTTTTATTGTTAAACTACATTGTGTTTTCAATTTTTCCCTTCTAACAACTTTTTATTGTTAAACTACATTGTGTTTTCAATAATTTTTGCTATATTTTCAATGTATAAATATTTTATTTTCAATTTATGTTAGTTATTTCTTTAAGACACGTGATTTTCCATAAAATAACATTTAAAAGATATGTTCTCTTTAAAGATTATTGAAATCTTATTCTATTTCATTCAATTAATAAAAAATAATATCTTATTCTATTTCATTCAATTAATAAAAAATGAATATTTCTAGAAAAAAAATATATCCAATTTAACATTATTTATACCATACAATTAAATTGATCACATAAATCCTTTAATACCCTCTCTATTTCAATAGTGAAAATTAATTTTGATTTCAATATAAACAATGTTGCGTTTTCATTTGGCCACGATAACACGATAACTTTTAAAAGTATATTTAAACAAAATAAAAAATTTAATACATACAAATATTCACTATAACGATAAGATTTTGAATATTAAAATGACAAAAGATATGATGTATAGTGACAAAAGATATGATGTATAGTGAACATTGAGCAAATGTAAATAACATACATGGTATTAACTTTTTATGTTTCCAACAAAAAAAAATAGATTGGTTAATTTTG
>JASDQU010250438.1:5010-16419 GCA_032191745.1 Picea mariana | reverse complement strand
AGAGAGGAAGGAGGTGGAAGAAGGGGATCAACTATTAGCATAATGTTACACTGTCAGATTTGTGACTTGATTGATTACTTGTGGGGAGTTGGGATTCCCAACTCAGAGAGGAGTGGTAGCTCGGCCTTGCGAGGAGAGCTGGGAGCTAGACGTACCATCTGGTTAGTGTGTGGCCCCTTTGCGGCTCAGGGGGCTAAGGGGGAAGCAGAGTACCCCTAGCGTTGGCTGGAAGGTATCGGTGAGGTCTCGATGGTCGATGAGTGGGAGTAGCATGGAGCGCGCAGATGTCATTCGAGGTGGGCAATAAGGCCACGGTATGCTCTTTTAATTGGTAGAGTAAAATGCATATTTATTTGCTTCGGCGATTATAATAGTATTGTTGTAAAAATGTTAACTCCGCTGTGGTAATTCGATAATCGATGGGAAAAATAATCTATACTTCATCTATTGCATCTGCACCATTATACCACTATCTTTGATAAATTGTCCTCAACTGAATGTTTATCTTGTGCCTAGAAGTGTTTCCTTAACCCTGAATTTTGTTGATTGGCATGGCCCTTCCTTCTTTTTGTGCATTTTTTTTTTCTTTCTTTTTCTCCTTGCTGGTTGTCTCGATGTTGTTTCTCCTCTAAGGTTGTCCTCGACAGAGGGTTCTCCTTGCGCTTGATGAGTGGTTATAGAAAACCTTGTGACCAGAAAATTGTAACACTAATCCATGCAACCCACCATCCTCAAACAGAAGAGGGACTTAAGTCAACTGGGAGATTTTAATGTTCCAACGATTCAGAATAGCCGAGCAGTGTTATGATACCCTCTCAGAATTTTTTTTCTTTATTAACATTTGATGGCTATAACCGTTTCTTGGATTAGTTTTAAGGACTTGCATCCACTCTTTGAACTCCGTTTACCTAAATTTGACCATCAATAGAGTGGTGAGAAGGTGCCAATCATTCCTGATTGTTCATTGATGGCCATTCCTCTGTATATTTGGGAGTGATGGATGCATTATTAACCAGGCGCTGTGCATAGATGAATTCCTTGGATGCTGTGTCTGTATGCTAAGAGATAAAATCTCTTCCCTGCATGCTGAATAACTCAACGCTGGTTTTATCCATGTTTTTCTGGCAACTACTCCGACGTCCGCAAACTTGATGCCTTCTATTATAGTCGAGTCGAGCCACCTGTGTAGCCACTCCCAATTCATTGTATCACCGCCTATTCCTTCATTTATTTAATTAGCAACTGCGTTTTATTTCCTTATTTCAGAATGCAATTACATATTCTATCTATTTTCTCTGCGGATTGATGATGTACCTCTATGATTTTTAAGGGTTGTAGGATAGTGATTATCTTGTGTTTCTCCACATTCATTATGCTTAGAGGTTAGTGATTCAAATGTAAGATGATAGACGGGGAGGGGTCCCAGGGCATCTGCTCATTGTTTTGTTGTTTTGAGCGTGATGAAAATTGTCAGAAAGGTTGTTTCCAACCACAGCCTAACTGCATCTGTCATATCCCAAAACTATAGGAGTTTATCATCACCTACAGTGAAAGCATTGGTGGGGTGGTTAAGGATGTCGAGGGGATGGGCATTGAGAAAGGGGTCCACGATTTTTGTCTAGGTTTTCCATTAGGTTAATACTGCATTTTTCTGGAGGCAAAAACAACAGTGCCCACGACTTCCTTGCAGTGTCTGTTCTGCATGCCAACCCAGCCACACCCTTGACTTCTTTCTTATCCGCATCTTGTTTTTAAGTTTGGTCGCGTCTACTTCTCTTCCTCTTCTTATTTTACAGAGCTTTGGCTGCGTTTTGGGTTTTCGGGTTGACTGAGACAAATTTTCCCTTGGGCCAAAAATGATTTGACACAACCACTCAAATATTTCCATCCTAGCCACTGACCACCCAGCCCACCATTTGTGTGCAGTGTACTGCAAAGGTGTAGTGCACCGCCTTGATTCTCGTGTCTATTTCTGTATTATTAAATTCGGCATAAATCCCCTTAATGCACATGGCTTTAGTTCTCCCTAATCACTTACACCAGTAAAATTACTAACAACAAGCTAATTAATCCAACTTTTATGACTAAGTTTGCCCTTGCCCAAAGTCCTTACCTTTACCTGGCAGTGAATGGTATTAAATGTCTCATTAATACTTAATTATTTAATGCGTGGTTATTGGCTTATAATTAATTGCCAGATTGTATTTGTTATTAAATGCCCTTGTATTAAATGCCTTGATATGTGTGTTATGTTAAAAGCCTTGAGGCATTATTGATTATTAATGGTAGTATGTTAGTTTAAGATTGTTATTATTTCCATCGAGATATATGGCTAGTTGGATGGAGACTAGGATTAGAATAGAAGTGGTCCTATAGGTTGTTTTAATGATTAAATTAAATGGTGAGTAAGGACCAGATGGCATTTTTTTTAACCGGCTAGATTGGATGTATTCGGTCTCTGGATTTATGGCTAATTTATATTTTAGGCAACAATTGAATTTATCGCCTACAGATTTGATTTATAGTATGGAAGAACAACTAAGGTAAGTTGGTTTTCCTTTTAATTAATTAATGCTGTCTCTTTCTTCTTTTCGTTTAAACAGTAATTTCTTCTATTTTTAACTATTGTCAATCAATTATGTTAAGTGGTGAACCGAAAATGTACATGATCTATCATAAAATAGACTTTAATGTTCAGAGTGGATGAAGCGTATGATCATTATAGAGACTTGTTTAGGCCTCTTCATTGTTTAGGAAATGGTTAAGGTTTTTAATGGTTATTTTATTAGAGCAATGAGGTAGTTTTATTAACAATAATAAATTAGTATTATTATTATTGTGGGATAAGGAATTTGTCTAAATATTGTTAATAGGTTCCTAATCTATTCCTTGGAATATTGTTATATATATATGTAATTATTGGAAATTGATGTTAAAATCGAATGCTTATAACACATAATATTATGGTAAGGCAATTTGATTTAGACAGTGCTCTGATGACACTATAATTTAAATGGTGCATATGATTGTTTACGACTAAACTTGGATTGCACTTTATTGATAAATTGCTTTTGGACATGTTATGATGGGCTTGTGACAAATGACTAAAACAGATGGTAACTATCTACTAGATTGACTTGACGATTGATCGGGTTATTGGCGAAGTCGTTTCTGGCTTGCGCTACCAGTTGAGGGTGTTGTGGCTCCTTTTAAATTTTGTGTACTGGGTCTGTAAACCTTTTATGCTTGGTCTGCTTGAGTCAGGTGAGATGTAGACACCTCCATGTTCCTTAGAACAGTCACCAGCCCTGAAACCTTAAATGGTTAAAATTGATGGGAACTTGGGCTTGAGGGTTGCTTATGTGTCTTGGAGGTCCTAATCATTGCAGGGTAGGATGGATGGGTAGTCAGTCTCACTTATTGTTGATAGATCGTCATTAAATGCATGCAGTTACTTGTTGTGTGTCTTATGTCGTCTTGTTGTGTTCGTCGTGGTTTGTGTCTTTTTCGTCATTGGGTGGCGACGCAAAGTCGAATGGGTTTGTTTCCCCTGTACACATGCACACACACTTTTAAAAACAAAAAAAAAATTGCACTTGTTATATGAGGTTTGTCGTCGTAACGAGGAGGAGCCTTACATATGGTATCAGAGCAGGTTCGACTCACGACTTGGGATCGCTACGGATTTTGTTGACATGATATTATTATATTGTTGCTAATCGAGTTGATTGTGTGCATACAGGTAATCATGGTTAGAGGATGCTGCAGAGGCAGACGACAGGGTGCTAGGGGAGGGGGCGCGACACCTCTAGTAGCATCCATGCCTGAGGGGTCTAACCCCCAGGGAGACGAGCAGATTCTCGGACAGGAGTAGATAGTAGTTGGTGATGTAGTCGGGATGATGAGATCCTTTTAGCACATGTCCAAGGCATTGATCAACCATTTGGACAGAGATGAGGCCAGGGCACCGACACTCGTTGAGGTTCCACCACACGCACCGGCAATTACTGGTAGCATTCACCGTTAACTAGAGAATGTCAAATTTCCTGAGTTCTTTGGTGCCCCGGATGGCGCAGCCATCGAGGCATGGTTGGAGAACATGGCGATGTGCTTCGGGCTTCGCGATTATACCTCCAACATGAAGGTCCACATGGTGGTATTTCAACTAAAGGGAAGCACTCTTCTATGGTGGAAGACGCTCCTACCATAGCTGAACATGGCCGTCGAAGACGTGTCATAGGAACTGTTTGAGGAACGGTTTGAGGAACGGTTTCGAGAGAGGTACCTTTCAGAGGAATTCATTGAGTGTCAACTCAATGAGTTCAATTCCTTACGATAGGGAGGACGTAAGGTGCCTGAGTACGAGGCCCGTTTTATGTAGCTGCTCCAGTACACTCTGCACCTTAACATTGAAAAAATTAAGGTCAACAGGTTCGTGTTCGGCCTTAACGACAACCTGCGTGCAAAGGTTAGGATTTTGATGCCTCAAACCTTGCATGATGCGGTCCAGAAGGCCCTCATAGCAGAGGAGGAGCTTATCAGTGGGGGTTAGATCAGGACTCCAGTGAGACCAGCAGGGCAGGTTTGATCTGGAACATAGCAACACCAGACATCAGCGAGACATAAGCCGGGAAATCGTGGATTCCAGAGGGGATCCACTTTCACTACACCTCGAAAATCACCACCTCTTCAACAGACACCTTATTGGGGACCACAGCATCAGTAGCAGTGTCGCCCACAATAGCATCAGTTTAGGCCTGTTTAGGTGGGCCATCATCTTTTACTTCGAGTACTAGGACTATTGGGATGAAGAAGGGGTGTTGGATGTGTGGGGAGCCACACTACCAGTGTGACTATCCCGTGGAGAGGACCAAAGCATCCAGATCAGCCAGAACCACTACAATGGGAGATATGGGCAAGGCCCATCGGATTCATGCAACGATGAATAGTCGCCAGGCAGAGCACCAGTTGACTATGCTCAAGACGACAGGTGCTGTCGCGGACCAGACCCTTAGTATTTTGATTGATCCCGGTGCTACCGAGAGTTTCATTTCTAGTGAAGTGCTAAAAAGGATTAAGGTAAAGGCAGTTGAACAAGATGTGTTTAGCTTCGTAGAGATGGCTTCGGGAGCCAAAAAAAAGGTTGGAGGAAAGTGTACGGGCTGTGCCCTTAACCTGGGAGAGTTTGTCACGAGGGCCAACATGTACGTCACAATATTAGGATCTTATGACATCTTGATTGGTATGGATTGGTTGGAATTGCATGAGGTGATACTCAATTGTAAGACGGAACAGTTGAACTTGATTGATGATGAGGGACGGAGACGTGTGATTGTAGGACGGAACCAGGGAGTTTCCCAAGGTTCGTCTCTTCCTTACAATTATAGAAGAGTATACGCAAGGGGTGCAAGATTTATGCGATCCTTGCTCTAAATGAGAAGCGAGTAGCGAAAGGTCTAAAACACCTTCCGATGGTGAAGGAGTTTGCAGACGTATTTCCAGAGGAGTTACCTGGGATGCCACCGAAGAGGGAATTGGAGTTTACCATAGATCTAAAATCGAGCACTGAACCGATAGCAATAATGCCTTATCGAATGTCGACCCCAGAGTTACAAGAGTTGAAAATGCAACTGAAGGAGTTGTTGGACCTGGGGCTGATACCTCCTAGTGTGTCACCGTGGGGTGCACCAGTTATTTTCATACAAAATAAGGACGGCTCATGGAAGATTTGCATTGACTATTGTCAACTTAACAAGGCTATGATCAAGAATCAATATCCCTTTCCAAGAATTGATGATCTATTCGATCAAATGAAGGGTGTGACGGTGTTCTCCATGATCGATTTGCGATCGGGGTATCACCAGTTGTGGAACAAGGAGGATGATGTCCCTAAGACCGCCTTTAAGACAAGGTTTGGGCATTACGATTTTACTGTTTTACCGTTTGGACTGACAAACACCCCAGGGGTATTTATGAGTTTGATGAACGGGGTGTTCCACGAGTACTTGGACAAGTTCGTCCAAGTGTTCATTGACAATATTTTGATTTACTCTCGTACGACAGAGGAGCATGAAGAGCACTTGCGCTTGGTACTACAGTGTCTGTGAGAGCCCAAATTGTATGGGAAGTTGTCCAAATGCTTTTTTTATCAATCGAGGATTCACTACTTAGGGCATGTCACTCTGGCGAAGGTATCGACGTGGATCCAGCCAAGGTCGAGGCTATTATGGAATGGCCTGTGCCGACAAATGTCCTAGAAGTGCGTAGATTTATGGGTTTAGTAGGATACTTTTGATGTTTTGTCGATGGATTTTCAAAGATAGCAAATCTAATCACAGGATTGCAGAAGAAAATAAAGAAGTTTGTTTGGAGCGAGAATTGCGTAGAAGCATTTCGGAGGCTTAAAGAGTTGTTGACAACAACACCGATACTAAAGGTCCCTGACATGGATGTGGACTTCTTGGTATGCACTGACACATCCAAGGAAGGTTTAGGTGGAGTCTTGATGCAAGATAGATGAGTGATTGCTTACATTTCGACAAAACTAAGAAGGCATGAGGAGAACTATGCGATGCACGATTTGGAGTTATTAGCCGTTGTTTATGCCTTGAAGGTTTGGAGACACTACCTTGTTGGATGAAAATTTGAACTAAAGACTTATCATTGTGGAATACAACACTTTTTTACGCAAAGTGACCCAAACGCGCGACAACGGCGTTGGTCGAAAATGCTTAGCGAGTACGACTTTGAGATTACTTACATAAAGGGAACAATGAACTGAGTGGTGGATTCTTTGAGTTGGAGACCACGCATCTTCTTTGTGTTGCCTCTTCAGACCAATCTACATGAGAAGATTCTCACTTTACACAATGATGGTACCACGTTATGAGGGATTTTCATTTGATAGCGATGGGTTATTGTGTTTTAAAAGTCGGATTTATGTACCTCCAAATGACGAGTTGAGGATGTTGATCCTGAGGGAGGCTCATAGAGCCATTTACATGGCTCACCCGGGAGTCACGACGATGAGGGTAGACCTTAAGCCCTTATTCTTTTGGAAGGGAATGAATGCAGACATAGTCAGCTATGTGGCCAGATGCCTCGAATGTCAGTAGGTAAAGGCTGGACATAGACACCCAACAGGATTACTACAACTGCACGCTATTTCGGAATCAAAATGGGATGTTATTTCGATGGATTTGATTGTTGGATTGCCATTGATGGTGCGGAGACATGACTCGATTTTCATAGTAGTAGACACTCTAACGAAGATTGCTCACTTTATTCCTGTGCATAGGACGTATCAGGCACCTGACATATCTAGAGTTTTCATCAGTGATATTGTGGGGCTGCATGGCATTCCTAAGAAGATTATATCTGATTGAGGATCGATCTTTACTAGATGATTTTGGACAAGTGTCCAAGAGGACTTGGGAACCCAAATTAACTTTAGTACAACGTATCACCCAGAGAATGACGAGAAGACCGAACGAACGAACCAAATCTTGGAAGAGATGTTGGGCACGTACGTGATGGACCAACAAAAGCATTGGGAAGAATTCTTGCCACTAGTGGAGTTCACTTACAACAACAGTTACCAAAGCACCATTAAGATGGCACCTTTCGAGTTTCTTTATGGGTGACCCTGTTAGAAAACTTTGAGTTGGGATCGACTTGAGGATAGGGTCCTGGTGGGACCAGAAGTGATCCAAGAAATGGAAGAGAAAATGCAAACCATAAGACAAAGGATTAAAGAATCGCAAGATCGACATAAGAGTTATGTTGATGCGCATCAAATCAACCGTATTTACAAGGTTCGCGATTGAGTCTTCTTGCGGGTTAAACAACATAATAGTTTGATCAAGTTTGGAAAGGAAGTTAAACTCTCTCCTAGGTTCATGGGACCTTTCAAGATTGTGGAGAGAAAGGGGCCCGTGGCCTATCGACTAGCCTTGCCTAATTCTTTGAGGCGTATGCACGATGTTTTTCATGTATCTGTTTTGAGACATTATATTAGTGATCCTACACATGTGATTGACATGAGTTCCTTGCAGGTATTAGATGAGGGAGCGCTCACGACTGAGCTGGTCCACATCTTAGATCACTGCATTTGACAGTTACGACATTGAACGATAGATCAGGTCAAGGTCCAGTGGGGCAATTACAGTCTGCACTCAATGACCTGGGAGGACACATATGATATGCGCCAACAGTTTCCATTTTTGTTTGATAGATAGACATATGACACTGGATACACTTATTTCGGCATTTATACTATGAAACTTTGGGATGAAGTTTAGACCAACAGGGGCTGTATGTAACATCCCACTCTGGCGCACTGATAAAACTTATTCTTTGAGGACACTTGCTCGCAAGTGATCTTGACTATTATGATATTAAAACATTTTTCCTTGATTATGATGCATTATGATAGATGACATGATGTTTACTGCATTGACATAGACAGGTGCTATTGACTCGATTTTACTGAGTGTGCAGGGTTTTGGACCTTGAGGATGTAGAGGCATCGACGAAACCCCTTGGACTCTGGATTGAGTCAGGGAGTGTGCTATTGGGGTTTGATGGTTTTACTATGATTTTAGTACGTTTTATTAGATGATATGATGTGGACATGTTCTACCATGATTGTTGATGATGCAGGCTGATGATAGCTTGCCGACCAGACTCACATATTGATGTAGGAGCATCGGCAACACATCAAGCGAGCCAATGCAGAAGCAGAAGATAGCTGGATAAACCAGCACAAATTTTGAAAATGCTTTGGAACTGTTGCGCAGGTATTAAATGAGTCATTTAAGATAAGGCACACTTGTATATTGTAATGGACCTTGAGCCTTTAATCTCTCGTCCTTAGGTAGATAGTCGACAATTAATATAGTTAATGCTGGTAGATAGGAATTTAATTTTATATTTGATAGCTTTAGAGTCCAAGAGGGAAAACTGATATAGACACCCTCATTGTATCATTGTAACATAATTCAGAAGCAGGAAGAGAAAGAGCATGTAGAGAACTGTGTAGAGAACATCTATGTACTGATATTTGAATTAATAGAAGAAGCTTTGATTCAAATTCATGGTTATGTGTCTATTCTCTGTGTATTGATGTTGCACTCGTGAATGTTTGTTTCCTGTCATACATTTGCTTTTATATGATGTGTATGTGATTTTATGTATGAATTGAAATCTGAGAGGGCGAAGGAATGAGTTTCAATTGTTTCTCTATTTGAGCCAGAGATTCCTGCAAGGAGTGTAGTTGAAGTGTCTGCAAGGAGTGCATTGATAGAGGGTTCAGATAGAGATAACCTTTGTTCTCATTCATCCCAGAAGTAAAATTGGGTTACAGAAGCTGTGCAAGGAGTGCACAGGCCAATCGAAGCCTCAGAGTTGCGATTCTGAGTGAAGCATCAAAAGACTGCTACTGCAGGTGTGCGCGGAGTCAAGAGAGGCTAAACACTTGAAGTGTTTGCAGAGTTTCCACAAGGAGTGTGTGCAAAGACCTCTTTTGAGGCTCGAAGTCATGAGAGAGCTCAAGAGGGATGAAGCCTTTGAAGTTGCTGAAGGGCAGTGTGAAGGAGTTACTGGTTGGAAGCTTGTAAGAGAGTTACAAGTTCACGTATAGGAGGATAGGTTCCGAGGAGAAATACTTATTCATCCTCAAAAAATCTAGAGGAGTCATCAGGATATTGGAGCCATCAGGGTTTCAAAGGTCCTAAAGTTCGAGGTCTTTCTAGCCTCGAAACTCCAAATAAATCCTAGTCGTTGATCTCGGCAGGACACGCGTCAGGAATCCAGAGGGGAGTCGGGGTTCGACACATCGTGAAATCCAGGAGTGAATAAATCACAGCATCAATAATTGCGAATGTGCGATATCTGATAGAGTGACGAGGGGATAGTGACGTGGAGGAGTCCGTTCTCACATGTATCGGGAATCAATGTATCAGGATTCTTGGTGATGAGAAGATCATTGCAAGAGGGGTCGCGAAAATCTGAAACGCGACACCTAGATAACTACAAGTGCTTGAGTGGAGGACAGGTTTCACCCCACATCAGGGTTCGGGACTTAGAAAGTTTCGTGAACAAGTCTGTTTGAAATCACGACACTCCAAACCGTGATTTCCCAATTGTGAAGGGAGTGTGGGCCACAAGTGTCAAAGTGTTGGACAAGTTTCGTGCTGCATCAGTGTATCGGCATATCGGGAGTTGGGGGTTAGTGAGGCAAGTTGATTTCAACATCGTAAGTGCCGAAATCCTGACGGGAGGATTCCCGATAGGAACGGGAAGGCGTTGGCATTTACCCATCAGGTTTTGGTGTATTGTGAAGCACGAGGTGCGCGACCATGGGACTCGTGAAACTGCGAAGTCCGATTCTCCGACTTGAGTAGGGGAATCATTAAGGAGAATTTTGTGGGTGTGGAATTTCCTCAATATGGGATTTGAAGAGTTTTTTAAGTTCTTCGGGCCAAGGAGGGAGAATTTCTTGTGAGAGGGCATGCCTGTGGGTGCGGCTGCGTTAGAGTGGTATCAGAACGAGAAAATTTATTTGCTTTCTATAGCAGAGAAGAAGGAAATTCACCATGCCGCCGAGGAGATAAAGACAGTCACCCGATACAGAGGATAGGGAGGTGCGTAGAAGAGGCAGGAAGGTAACAAATCCAGAAATGGAGAGGCAAATGCGTGATCTCTGAGAAAGACTTGAAGACATGGAGACAGCGCAAAGACGCAGAGTTAGTGTGCGGTATTTCAACGATTCAGAGGATGAAGTTGAAGAGGAATGCGACGAGGAAGTTGTAGCCGAGGATGCAGCGAATGAACGCTTAATTAAATCTATTTCCAGGATGGGTGCAAAGGAAAAAATGGAAATTCCAGTTTACGAAGGAAATCTGGATGCATAGGAGCTACTATATTGGATTAGAGCTCTAGATACTTATTTCGACTATGAAGACGTCGAAGAAGACAAGAAAGTCAAGCATGCTATCATGCGCTTGAAGGGACATGCAGCATTATGGTGGGATGAGTTACAGGCTGACAGACACTGCAAAGGCAAGCAGAAAATTAAGAGCTGGTACAGGATGATCACAAAGATGAAGGCGAAGTTCATCCCAAGAGACTATCAAATTATTGTGTTCAGGAGAATGCAAAACCTGAGACAGAAGATGATGACAGTGAAAGAATACACTAAGGAATTCTATCGACTGAACATCAGAGCAAGTCATCGAGAGAGATATGATGAGAAGGTTGCTAGATATCTGAATGGTTTGAGATACGACATTCAGGATGAATTGAGCATGGTAACCATCTGAACGGTGGAGGATACTTATCAGATGGCTCTGAAAGATGAGGAGAAGTTGAGCCGTAAGAAAGGTCAGTGGGGCTGAGGCAGAAGTCAGC